>CAJQZM010030990.1:172-26034 GCA_907164665.1 Colias nastes | reverse complement strand
ATAATGATTTTGCAAATATTAATTTTACGAAAGGTAAAATGTTGTGTAAATTCTGTATTTTTCTTATGTCTTTTCAACGTCAATTAGTCATGGTGCTAATTAAAGTATGTTTATTTTTTTTTGTCGAATTCTTCGTAATCACGGAAGTAAACCCTCTGGCTGAAACTAGTTGCAAAAAAAAGACGCATGCGGGCCCTGTAGCCCACTTATATAGTCTTGGTATAAAATTTCATATATTAAAACCAACAGATGAACGAAACGCACGCACAACCATCGCAGTAATTAAATGAATCACGCAAACTACTCTACAGTGTACACTGTTCACATCTTATTTTGCCAAAGGGTTACTTGTAAAACGTAAATCATCATACCTATAAAATATGTAAATTAAATAATAATAAAATTATACACTTTTAACACGCTCCTGCAATTATATGCCAAAGTTCATTGCAGAACAGCATAAAGGCAAATTTCATCGAATTACTTTCACATTTATGTATATAAACTAGTGCTAGATATTGTTTCTAACATTTTAAGGTTCCAGAGGCAATGTACGTTGATATTTCCGGAGTAAATAAATGACTTATACTAGCCTGTAATCTGATTTGCTTAGACTTTAGATTTCCACGAGTTACGACTTATTTTTAACTGCCGCAAACTGGTGGCAAAAATGTTCCAAGTACAGAAAAATCGATATTTTAACCTGTGGCTTCGAAATCGCTACGTATAGAATTTTCTGGAAGGTGACATTTATTAGTATTTCATATTTAAAAAAAGTAAATGGTGGATAAAATTTGGAAGGTCGTTGTCTTCTTGAAGTTATAAAACTTTCGTCTTGCCTAATCTAACTTGAATAAGGTCTGACTTCAGAGAGTAATTAAACACAAATTTATTTCTATATCAAGCTTTTCTGCTATTTCGGCAAAAGTTATTACATTAAACTTTAATATTTGATGAACGCAAAGAAAATTGAAAACTGAAATTCGGGAATATGAAAATTGAAAACCTAATTTTAAATAAGTATTAATAAATTTTCTTTTTCCACTTCTTCAAAGAGTGGCAAAATGAATTGAAACTTAAATTAGTTTTATAATTTATGTTAGTACCTGACCGAATCCATAATTTATTTTGTTTTTATATCACTTTATTTACATTAACTTACATTAAAGATTAATCAATACAAATTTTCCCTAAAACATTAAACTGAAAAACTACATGTACTAGGTAATTCCTAGTTGTACTAGTAATGATATTTCGCTAAGTTTGGAAGAGCAGCAAGCCCCGCGACCTCCTTTAGCGCGGGTGAACGGCCGCGCGTCCCTCCCAGAGGCAAGCCTTGTCGCCTATCGCTCTGACATTACAAATCAGCATTTACTTAGCTATGCTATACACTGCACTTTTAAATTGATAAAACATGTATCAATAGGTGCATATGTATTTTATTACCTTCTTCTTTTATAAAAGGGTTTTAATTGATATCAGGCTGTAAAAGTAGTTAGTTAACAAATATTTCGAAACACAAGTTATCGTTGAATTTGTCTTTGCGATAGAAATATTTAGGTCGTAGGTATTACCTATTACCTATAAAAAATTCAATATTATAGACTTCAAATATAATTAATATTCATAATTAATATTGATGAGATTGAGATGTGTAAAGTGTTGTTAAAATCTAAATTTTCCGAATGATAACCAGAATCATGACCTTCTGTATTGATTTAATTCGGGACCTACGGTCTAAATGTGAAATATTAAAAATATCTTAACACAAAACGCAATAGTGAAACAACAAACGTACAGAAACGATAATAATTTAAGAACCAGAGTAATTTCAACACAGATCATTTCGCTCGGTCTGCTATATGAGCCGTGTTGAAATATATGTATAATAACACCTATCAAACAATTACCTACTGTTTCTATTTCAAACCCATGCTATTATATTTTGAAATGTAACTACGGGAAATAGTGCTCTCGAAGAATATTGCAGATCCTGTACAGATTTTATTATAATGACATGATGACATGTTTGTACTACAGACAATGTCTGAAATTTACCAAATTTATCTTACTAGGATAATATTGTGATTCTCTATTTTAAAATGGGAATTCCATTCTTTCAAAGAATAATTTAATATCTAAGCTTAAAAATTGCTGCAAAATAATATGTTTTTAAATGTTAGGCTAGCCGCACACACAAAATAATATTGACAATAAAGTACGTATTGTCAATATTATTGTGTGTGTGCGGCCTGTATTGCGGTATTGTTCAATATTATTGTGGATTATCCAGAAATTCAGATTTAATCACGTCAATATCGGGGGGAGGCAGGGGTATTGACAATAATATTGACGTGTGCGGGCGCGCGGCAATATTTTAGTTGAGAAAAAGATTTCAAGGCAGGAGGACGTTCGTGTTTTTTGTTCAAAATGGAGGACGAAAACAGTATCCAAAGCGAAAATAATGTTAATATTGTTGATGATAGCAGTCTCACGGAAAAACACTATTTGTCAGTGTTTATTAAAACATGGGAAACTTATTCAGAATTATGGAATACATCCTGCAAATCATATCGCGATACAGTTAAGAAAAATAATGCGCTTGATAAGTTGCTCGATATTTATAAAAAAATCAAACCAAATAGCACGAGAGAAGACGTAAAGAAAAAAATTAATTCCCTACGAACAAATTTTTGTAATTTTTAAAATCTTTTTCTTCTGTAACTCGTAGTTCATTTAGTAGATTAAAGTGATTTAACTCAGCTTTTTTTCTCATCCAGTCCTTAATCCATCGTTTCTTTCTTGATTGCTTTTTTTTAGATAGTAAAATTAATGCAATACTCAATGCAACGATTTTTTTCTTTCTATTCATTATGTTAAACGTGCGCACGTAATCTAGCTGCGGAACGAGTGAGTCAGATTGTACCATGAAAAATTGCCAATAATATTGCGTAGTGTGCGGGGACCATATATTGATGAAGATTTTTGACAATCTTGCATTGACAATATTATTTTGTGTGTGCGGCTAGCCTTACTCCACGTTCTGTGTGTTCACTATTATTAAATAAAACAAAAATCTTCTACAGTTGCCGCGTTGGTTCAAGATCGCTCGGCAAAAGTGGAGAGGGTATGCGCAGTGTTCAATTTTAAGGTCTCTATGAAGACGTGCGGAGTGAGGGGGGTAGGTGTGCGCCGACGGCGACTCGTTATTGGTAGGTTATGGCTGGTTCACACTTTGATTAGTGCGAGTGCAGGTGATTAGTGCAGGTGTTTAGTAACTACGTGTGGACAGCGACTGTTTAGTGCAAGTGTTTAGTAGGCTGTGTAGTAAAGTGAATAGAAGCGTGTTCTATTTTTTTGCGAGTGGACTGCGAGTAGCCACGTCCCGCGCGCCCTCCCTTCCCCCTCACTCGCAGTGTGCCTGCCTAAACACGTCTGGACACGAGTGTTTAGTGTTTAGTGTTTAGCGTAGTGTGTAGCGTCGCGAATTGCACCATTGACCTGCACTCCCACTAATCACCTGCACTCGCAGTTGAATTGGACACTACTCGCACTACACACCTGCACTCGCACTAATCACCTGCACTCGCACTAATCAAAGTGTGAACCAGCCTTTAGTCGTTCGTCTATTCCCGCGCTTTTTTCACGCGTCTCGTGCCTCTTGAGTACTGTTGCGCACAGCTTGTATTATCGCGACTAATACGTAGAAGAAAAAATAAAAATGGTTAAAAATAAAATTTTAAAACGGCAAGCTAGAAAGATGGTGTAATAAATATAATAACTGTTTACTTTTGTTTTTTAATTTTTCTTAATTTACCTACTTGCAAGATAAATTACAAGTAAAAACTAGTGTTATCAACTTATCATAAACTAGCTTTTACCCGCGGCTTCGCCCGCTTTTATTAGCCTATATCCGTCTCCAGGGTCCCAACTTTCTCTGTATCAAAATTCATCAAAATCGGTTTTGCCATTTAGGCGTGAAGATATATCAGACAAACAAACTCACTTTCACTTTTATAATATTAGTAAGTATGTTAATTACTAAAGTTCAAAAAAACGAAATAAAAAATGCTTAATAACACGCTAAGAATTTCCGTGCACGATTGTACACATGCGCAGACTGCCCCCACTACTTTCCTCGACCGATCTAGAATCAACGCGTGAAGTATACATAATAATATTATCAAAGCAGACAAATCAAAAGTGTGATAGTTTCAGTTAAGGACGCTGTCACAAATCTGCGTTACTCAAATTTAGGTATCTAACGTCGCCACGTGGTTCGCGGGAACATCACGCTCACGTAAACATAGCGCATTCCATTTTATAGACCATCTTCATACTTGATATTATTTTTTTTTTTATATTTTTATGGAAATTGATTCCAGAAGATTACTGGGAACTTTAAAAATTCATTTTGTTACTTTTATTAGTAGGTACGATCCTTATAAGTATTTTAGTGTATTCAACCAACTTAAAAAAGTGTGACTATTTTACAACAATTTGAATATGAATTGTATTATTGTATACAATATCGAAGCTTTTTGAAATGTATAAAATACTTTTTTAAGAATTATTATCATACATAATATTATGTTACCGGCAATATATTAAACCCGGCATTGTATGCAATTCTTAGTAAATGTATGTTATTCCGAGAAACAGTCGGAATGAAATAAATTAAATTCGTTACCACACATTCACATTACCTATATCTTTAAATCTGAACTTTTCCTAAGTAGCAAACACATTTGCAAATGTGGGTGGTTTTTGGGCTAGCTATTAACCAATATGAGGTCAAAACTAAAATCCAAGATGGCGCCGACGAAAATTTGAAATCTTTTCGTCATGGGTGTCATTTTCAAGGAGTTGGAGTAGCTATTAATCAATATGAGGTCAAATCTAAAATCCAAAATGGCGCCGACGACAATTTGACATCATTTCGTCACGGGTGTCATTTTCATGGTTTTTGGGGTAGCTATTAACCAATATGAGGTCAAAACTAACATCCAAGATGGCGCGACAAAAATTTTACATAATTTCGTCATGGGTGTCATTTTCATGGTTATTGGGGTAGCTATTAACGAATATGAGGTCAAAACTAAAATCCAAGATGGCGCCGACGAAAATTTTACATCTTTTCGACATGGGTGTCATTTTCATGGTTTTTGGGGTAGCTATTAACCAATATGAGGTCAAAACTAAAATCGAAGATGGCGCCGATGAAAATTTTACATCATTTCGTCACGGGTGTCATTTTCATGGTTTTTGGGGTAGCTATTAACCAATGAGGTCAAAACTAAAATCCAAGATGGCGCCGACGAAAATTTTACATATTTTCGTCATGGGTGTCATTTTCAAACTAAAATCCAAGATGGCGCCGACGAAAATTTTACATCTTTTCGACACGGGTGTCATTTACATGGTTTTTGGGGTAGCTATTAACCAATATGAGGTCAAAACTAAAATCGAAGATGGCGCCGATGAAAATTTTACATCATTTCGTCACGGGTGTCATTTTCATGGTTTTTGGGGTAGCTATTAACCAATATGAGGTCAAAACTAAAATCCAAGATGGCGCCGACGAAAATTTTACATATTTTCGTCATGGGTGTCGTTTTCATGGTTATTGGGGTATCTATTAACCAATATGGGGTCAAAACTAAAATCCAAGATGGCGCCGACGAAAATTTTACATCTTTTCGACACGAGTGTCATTTTCATGGTTTTTGGGGTAGCTATTAACTAGGGATGCATCGATACGCCTTTTCGCCGATACGATACCGATACCGATACTCTTATAAAAATATCGGCGATACCGATACCGATACGCTGTTACTGTTACTGTGAATTCAAAAATGAAGGTATAATAAATAAATCCCAAGTCAGATTTTTCTTTTATTAATATAAAAAGTAGAGACATAGTTTAATAATTAGGCAATTAAAAATTTTAGTAATTAAAATTAACATTGATAAGATTTTTGTTTAAAAAAAGTACCTAATCTTAAGTTTAGCGGAGAAAGGCGATTTCGCAAGTCTGTTTGAATAAGACCTGCGCTGGAAAATAGACTCTCAGATGCAATATTCGGAAACTAAAGTACTTTTGCGCAATTTTTTTCAAGTTTTGTATAAAACGTCATTGCGCCAGAAAACGAATGGATATGCATCCCTCGATATATTGGGACAACTCAACAACACACTCACAAGCGCGGGGTTTCCCCGAGCATAGTTCATGCCTCGTTTGCAACGGAATAGGCGAGACAACACGCTCGTTTACACTACATTTTTAAATTTAAAAGTATCGCTGAATCGGTCATAAAAATATCGTCGATACCGATATATCGGCTAACCCGAAGTATCGCCGATATATCGGTATCGGTATCGGTATCGGATGCACCCCTACTATTAACCAACATGAGGTCAAAACTAAAATCGAAGATTGTGTCGACTAAACTTTTACATCTTTTCGGCATGGGTGTCATTTTCAAGGTTTTTGATTACCAAATCCCCAATGTACCTAACCGTCGATAATTAGGTATATTTTTCTTACTCCTTTAAAGTAAACTTAAATAAAATAACAAAAACGTTAACAACCACAGTTTTGTAGAAAGTCTTAAAAAAAACAATTTTAAAGAACATTGAAATGCATATTTAGAAATGTAATATAAAACGCAACTCTGTGGCAATCATGTTAATATTCTGACAGATATTATTAACTTTAAATATATTCGCTAAACTTTATTTAAAATAAAGTTTATCTAAAACATTTAAACGAAGAGAATAAAACAAAAAAGAACGTGTGTGCCGAGAAAACGTGTCAGGAGTGAAACTTCTTTGGCGAGATTCATAGATACCAAAATCGCCGCCTTGCTCCATAACGCGACAGTATTACAATGACGCGATCTTGAAATTCGACGACCATCTTGGATTTTAGTTTTGACCTCATATTCGTTAATAGCTACCCCAAAAACCATGAAAATGACACCCATCACGAAAAATGTCAAATTTTCGTCAGCGCCATCTTGGATTATAGTTTTGACCTCATATTCGTTAATAGCTACCCCAAAAACCATGAAAATGACACCCATGATGAAAAGATGTCAAATTTTTCGTCGGCGCCATCTTGGATTTTAGTTTTGACCTCAAATTGGTTAATAGCTACCCCAAAAACCATGATAATGACACCCATGACGAAAATATGTAAAATTTTCGTCGGCGCCATCTTGGATTTCAGTTTTGACCTCATATTGGTTAATAGCTACCCCAAAAACCATGAAAATGACACCCATGACGAAAAGATATAAAATTTTTGTCGGCGCCATCTTAGATTATAGTTTTGACCTTATATTCGTTAATAGCTACCCCAAAAACCATGAAAATGACACCCATGACGAAAAGATGTAAAATTTTCGTCGGCGCCATCTTGGATTATAATTTTGACCTCATATTCGTTAATTGACAACGGACCAGTGGGCGGGGCTTAAAAAACATGGCTACGTATTGTGTGCAACAAAAGAATTAACCATAAGTTTACATTGAATTAGTGTCATCAATTTTAATTATTTATGTTTTCTATAAATGATTTTTTTCAATTTGTTGGATCATGAATGGATTAATGAATCCTCATTAATATCATTATGTTTTTTCACAGTATCCTTCTTTAAACTCCGATTTACTAGACGCTTATGTCGTGCCTCTATATTTTTTTTTAGCTTTATTTGATTGTCTAGCAGAGCTTGGTAGATTACACGATGGAACACATGTTTTTTTTAAAGTCATCTTTTTAGTAATAACACCTGAAAAACAAATTTTTCAATTAGTTTTAGATTTATATTTACATTTATATTTGAGGTTAAACATTGTCAACTTACTTGGTACAATAAAATCATTCCTTTGAAAATGTAATGAACACACTCTCATATGCGGATTTATATTTTTCAATTTTAAAGCACGCTGCCAGGCTTTACATCGATCTACTTTTTCTTTTTTTCCGAAATAATTTACAACATAAACAAAACTGCTACCAGGTTTAGGTATAGCATGAAAACTAACTTCTAAATTCGTATGAGATTTACTACTACAACCGTTCACCGCACAATAAACTCTACTTTTATTTTTAGTACGAAATTTTAAAGAATTTTTATTAATTTAAAAAAAAATTTTATTTTAATAGATTCGGTAATATACTTGTGTACTTAAGTGCACACTAAAACTAGTTCTTTTTTTGAACACCAGGTGTCGTGACCAAAGTGGTCCGTTGTCAATAGCTACCCCAAAAACCATGAAAATGACACCCATCACGAACAAAAGTCAAATTTTCGTCAGCGCCATCTTGGATTATAGTTTTGACCTATTATTCTGTAATAGCTACCGCAAAAACCATGAAAATGACAACCATGACGAAAATATGTCAAATTTTTCGTCGGCGCCATCTTGGATTTTAGTTTTGACCTCATATTGGTTAATAGCTACCCCAAAAACCATGAAAATGACACCCATGACGAAAAGATGTAAAATTTTCGTCGGCGCCATCTTGGATTATAATTTTGACCTCATATTCGTTAATAGCTACCCCAAAAACCATGAAAATGACACCCATCACGAACAAAAGTCAAATTTTCGTCAGCGCCATCTTGGATTATAGTTTTGACCTATTATTCGTTAATAGCTACCCCAAAAACCATGAAAATGACAACCATGACGAAAATATGTCAAATTTTTCGTCGGCGCCATCTTGGATTTCAGTTTTGACCTCATATTCGGTAATAGCTACCCCAAAAACTCTGAAAATGACACCCATCACGAAAAAAAGCCAAATTTTCGTCGACGCCATCTTGAATTGTTTTACCCCACCAATCTATTCAACAACCCATAAAAAAGAGGATCTCAGGCAAGGTAATTTTTAAAACATAATTTTAAATTACAAATAATTGGAATATGAAACTTATACAGTTTACTCTTATAAAGTATCAAATATTTCAAATCACGAAAAAGACAGTGCACGCACAATAATATTTTTTATTTCGTTTTTATTTTTGGCACGAGGAGCGATACACCCGTCCTTCCAAGAGCGCTTCTGAGCGCGGTCTGACGAACCGCGAGAACAAAATGTATGAAGAAATCGACAAGTATTTTTAATTTAGCTCATTATTGAAATAAAATTTTGATTTAGATTCATAAAAATTACACCATATATAAAGGACTATATATCCCTCAATAAGATATAGTTAAGAAGATAGATTAGGCTCTTAATTTTCCTAAAATGGTACCGTTTTAGACCCCATTTTTTTGCATTTTATGCGTTTATTGTGATGGAAAAAACGTATTTCAGCGACAATTTTGTATGACGTCGTACAATTTTTATAAGATGAACGTAGAGCTGAATATATTATCTTTAAATTAAGATATTACTATGTTCTCACGTGTAATTGCTTTAAGTTAAAATGGTACCGAAAAACAGCGTGTTTTTGTAAAAATACGTTATAGCGTCCTTAAATGGTTAGTGTAGCCGATAGCGTTGGATGTAGGTCAGTGACCCCGACGATAAACAGCTGATCCATCTAGCGGGAACGTATATCGAAACCTACGTTATATAAATTATAAACACACCACTTTATACGCAATGTTGCTATAGATAAAAAGTGTAGATTATTTCGCGATATAATCGTTATAATTTATGTAAGGTTGAAAGTGATGATGGAAAGATTATATTTGTTGTAGGCAAGTTTATGTTTATACTTGAATTTGTACAATGTTTTTTGTTTATATTATTTGCTAAAATAAAACTACATTGCACACACAAAACGCAACACAACATCTTAGTAGTATTTGATAATATAAACATTGTTCTAATTAGTATTAACTATTAAGTAACCAACTACCTATATCTACACTTATTTTTGTATAGGTAAAATTACTACAATGTCCTCTTTCTACCGCGTAATAATTGTAGAGTATTAAACTTACATTACAAAATACAACAAGCGAAACTCCTCCCTTCTCGATACAACCGATTCATACACTGACCAATTTTTACAACGTATTATTTCTCATCCACGTCGCTCATTACAGCGTGATAAATGTAAAAACAATATTTGAGCAAAAACCAGTCGGACCGGTATCGTGTCGTGACATAAGTCGTAAGCGGAGGAAAGCTCGCGGAAATCACGTAGTCATTGTTAACTTTTTGTGGCCGCGGCGGTTCACGATTGTTCCAAGCTTGTTGCGATGTGTAAGATACGAGAACGGAGAAACTTTATGTTGTAGTGGCTGAATCTACTGTGGTCTTATAAAAAATAAGATGATCAAATTTTCTGATTAGAAAATATGCTAAATTACATCTTATTACAGTCATTTTAATTTACGTATCGTTCGTAAATAATCCATGTTATAGGTACGATTATAAAACAACTAGGTACTTATAGAGTTTTGTAACAAGTACATGCTAGTACCCACGGTCTACTTTGAACCTATGAAGATATCAAAAGTAATTTCAGTAATACGTGGTTATTAAAGGAGAACGGAACCAGCGTTTTAATAAATTTAATATGTAGTTATAAAAAGTTAATATTATAACATGAAGAGCTATAAAATAATGTCTATCAAATAATCGCATTAGACGCAGCTGAAAGTTAGCCAAAGCGTTTAAGTAGCCATTAATGTTTAAGTACAAACAGCTGTATTCAATTGCAAACCCGTTTTATTTAATTAACTGCTTCAATATGTACAATTATTAAGGATTTATCAGTGTATCTCTTATTATTATTTCCTGCATAATGTTCAACGAATAACATTTTAGATTCAACGTCGCCTTTAAACATAATATTATGTAATGTGTTCGATTTATTATCAGAAATATTTATTGGTTATAATTTTCTGTATTCACTTACAAAACAGTGTGCTACATTAAATATTGAATGTTATTAGTAACACCGCAGTAAATTATAATCAAGAGCGCCAAATAACAACAAGAATAGGTCACCGTCGTTTGACAATCGAAATGAATTAATAATAACAAATAGCAAAATTGATAGAAACCGAGCAGCCGTCGAGATTAGTGTTGCGAAACCGCATCGTAAAACTGGTAATGTGGCGGAATGCGTAACAAATTTTAAACTAAACACTAGACTCCACGTATCGGTCGAGCCAGCGCTTTCAGTGCGCTCCTTAAACATAATTCAACCAGTTTTTAGAAAGATCGTAATTTCAAAAGTTTTATGTCGCAGGAATGCGGCCTGGGAAAAAAGCGAGTTCCTGGAAGCTCGGGTACTACAGAATGGTTGTGTTTTTGCGGCGAGAGACGCCATGCATGCGCTCGCTGGAGCATAGTACATCGGTTGTGGCGACGAGTGCTTTTTGTGGCCGTCTCCCGCCTTATTGGGATGTGGGCTGGGGCCCATTCACCGCGCGATTGCCAATTGATGAGAACGCGATTCACTCGCCAGGGCTTCCACATCGCCTTCCGCGACTCGCCTCTAACTCTACCTACTCTCCACGATCATTCGCCTGAATACTCGATTGAAGGTCTGATTACTTTAATACTTAGCGAGACATCGTTAGGTATCATTATAACGAACGTAATTATGATTCGACAGACGTAATGATTTGTAATGGATCATTTATTTCTGAAGTGATTCGTTTTAAAACCGCATTGAGAAAATACAGTTTCTCGGAGTTACACGAGGCGAGTGGAAATACTAAAACGAGAATAAAAGAGAAACCCTGCGTTACAAGCCCTGGGCATCCGGCGTCCCTGCACCATGTTATACGACCGAAGAAGGGGACACCAATTAATTTATCCACATTCGGAGAGATGTTTAATTCATACTATCATACAATGCACACGTCCGATCGTGATTGCTCAAAACTGGCCGTGAGCTTGAACGAGTTTTTGGTACCTGCTAAATTATTGAAATTGTCTTTCGTCATGACAGGATGTTCGGGGCAATATGGTGCTTAATTGTGTGCTTGGATTCATCGGCGGATACTTTCTTTTTGCAATACATACATTATTTGTAACCTACCAAGTTTATAATGCTTAAAGATAACATATAAATGATGATGTTGTAATTGAAGTCCGTGTGAAGTAAGTATAATAAATATCGATGAAAAAAATATGCAAATCAGTTAATAAAACTACAATGTTCAAGAATAACGGAAAAATGTATGAATATTCATGAAACCAGGTGGATAAGTGTTAGACGTCGTTAAGTTATTCGCCATTAAATCCATTTGAAGCCTGCTGGGACAGTAAGGAGATTGTATTTTAGAGGCGATAGGAATCTGCAACATTGTAGTGGCGTATCTTTAATTCAAACATTAGTAAATTCCCACTTTATGGCTCAACTTTTCTTCGCTAATCCTGCCCTTTGGTTATAATGGAACTTTGCGATTTCCACAGTTTATGAGCTAGAAAGCTCATGATGTATTTAGCGTCAATCAAGCCTAGCACAAATTATATTATTAAATCATGGTATGCGATATGTAAGTCTATAGCAAAGGATATACGCGTAAAATTTATTACAAAATATCCTAAGCGTCGCGTTTTTTCGCGAACAAGGTCAATATATCTATCTAGATTATAGTGTAGGTATCGACGTCTGTGGTGTTCAGACCACACTCCCTAGAGTGATACCGTGACACCTGAACAAACATCGTTACATCAAGGACATCACGCTATTTATGGCCATTACCAATTGTTTATACATGGAAATTAATCCGGACAACGCGCTACTGGTGTGTGAGGTATAAATATATTAAATATAAATTTATAATGATAAATATACTTTTCAAATGAAGATGTAAAGAAACCATGGATGGAAATGGTAAGAAATAATGAAGACGTATGTGTTTAAATCAGCGATGACATAATATAATACATATGTATTTTATATGCAGTACATATACTTTATGTAATTACGTATAATTTGGTTACCCTAAAATCAAAAGTGGGATCATTAATTCATTATATTAATTATTTTTGATTTATGTCAATGACAAAACACTGTTCGTACTATTGGTACGAAAACACGATCATTTGAAGTAAATGGAATAAATAAAGATGTACCTATTTGGGGACAATCCATTATGCTTACACAAAAGTGCGGACGATACACGCGCCAATAAATGCTATACTTTATGACAATTATTGATGAATGAATGTATTTGGTCTAGCTCAGAGCCCGTACCATGCTGGAACATAGCGCCATTGTTGGCCAGGGCTGTCGAAAAAGAGTTATGGCCTTTGCTGATAGACGACATTGCTTGTTTCTTTACGAAAATTTCAAGATTCAAACTAAGATATAATAGTATTCTAAACTTGTAGGGTACCTAGGAATTTGGGTCGCATTTTGATTCATTACAAAGAATTTTCTTGAATTGGTAGATTTAAACAGGTGTATAGAGGTCTGTTCTTGTTCTTTTTGAAAAAGTATGGTTTGTTGCAAAGATATAAAGCAGTTTGTTACGTTGCATCAGCTACTGAACTGATTTGGCTGAGATTTCTAGATATCAAAGTATGATTGCATGATTCAACCATCCCGAGCAAAAAAGAGACAACTGATTTAAAATGTGGCTGATTAGCCATATTTCGACGTGCCACTGCTGGAGAGCTAATAACCTATCTACACATATCATTGCCTAAAGATAGGAAGGCTTAGATTGTGACCTGATAGCGTTATGTTATATGACCACTAAAGCTTGTTTATTTTCAACACATTCCCTTGTTAAATAGCTTTATGTAGAGTATAAAAACCCGACGAGCGGTGGTCCGGCCAGCCCTGTCGGCACAAGACGTCAAATATTGTCATTAGTTTTTACGACACCCACGCCATGATCCTTTGTGCGGTTTATAAGCTTTTAAAAACGTTTGATAAATTGACTAAACATTTGCCCGCCGCCATTTATTTTTTCTCACATGCTAGTGAACAATTTCATTTTATTGCTCGAACACGAACTTACTGTAAATACACTTTCAAGTTAGTATTGCATTATAAATTCCATATCGGCAAGTTTGCTGTCTGTACATTTTCCTTTCGCTATTTTTAAAACCGAATAGCGTATATTATTATATGTTTGATATTTATTACCTCCTTCAAAGATAAAATAAGTTCTCGTAGTAAAAAATATAGATGTGTATAGCGTGGCGACCCGTCGCCATGGCAAGCGTCGCCACGTCAACAATTCGGTTTACAAGTGAGCCTATAGATGTTTCACATCAAAAAAATAACAGAGAGGAATACTTTAGCTGAGAAATTTTGCTCACGAGTCACGAGAAAAAAATAAAATAACCGCTAAAATTATAATTCTGGAAGTGTGTTATGTTACTCGATACCTGCTTCATGACTGTTTCTTTCAGAATATTTTTATCACTCATATATAAATGTATGTTATTTTTCGTTTTCACGACACAACAGCTGAACATGATAATATACCTAAGATTAACAATCTCACATAAAATTATAAGGATCATTAACACTTTTTAATGCATTGTATGTGTGTGGTATAATGTGCATGTGTACATCATCCAATTTCATCTCAAACGGTCCTCATAAGTGTGAACGTGATACCTGTTGGTATCAGTAATGATTTAAAATTCAATTAAACCCGTTTAGTATATAATACGCACATAGTATGCGAGTGTACCTAAATGATCACTCTAGATCCTTCCATGTCAATTAGTCTGCTAATCATTTGCAATGATGCTAACCGCTCGATAATTATTTTATTGCCTATAAATATACGAGATATATATTATGTAGAGTATACAATACGGCAGATAACAATTCTATTTTTATTGTTATTTATAATATCTTTTATTTTACAGTGGTATTTGTTATGAACACGATATGTGATTAAATTATTAAATCCATAAATGTTTTATTGCTGATGGTTACTAATTCTTTTAAATGCTATGCAATAGAGTATAGACGCTACATTATATTATGTATATCATAGACATCGTAAATTGAAATATGTGCCTGTATGCTGTAGTACTAGAACAATCTATTTCATATGAATTAACAGTAAAAAGATTAGTAATACATATTTCTGCCAATACATTCAGCAGTCTGGTTCATTTGTTGATTAGTAATATCTGAAATTACTTAACCGATAACCAATAATTCTGTCTCAGATGATATCTCTCATTAGCTTTGGTAAAAATAACACTGCTCTTGTAATAAGAAAATATAAAATTCTTAAGATAACGTGTTTATTTTATTTATATTCATAAAGAAGTAAAAAACGACTGCTGATATAACAAATACAATTGCTGGTACATATAAAATTAACGATTAAATCACCTATGTTGAACACATTCTATGTACCTATACCTAGTTAGTATAGCATAGTTGGATCGTTGGCGTAATATTGCAATAATCAGTAGCTGCATTACGTGTTAACCTTGAAACCAGTATGAATTATTATCAATGGAAAATTTCACAAACAATTGCATATAAGTAATTATTATGTCAGCTCTGGTCACGTCGGGTTGGCACTTGGCAGACTGCGCGGCGGCTAATCTGTTTTATCATTATTTTTGTTTATTCGTGTTTTTAAAACAATGTATGTTTTTTCAATGCTTGGTTAAAACTTATCCGTCCAATAAAGTATTACACGATAATATTAAAATGTCACGTAAGCTGTCAAATACGGACAACTAGAATACGTTTATAAAATGGTAGTTTTATACATTATTCGACGAATAAGTTTTATCCAAGGATTGAAAAATCAGCCCTTATGTGGCTAATGTAAGCAATATCGATGTTTTCAAATATAATTACGTTTGTTTAGCAACAGGATCAAGGCTAGTAATAATTTGATCTAATATGACCACATATAGCAAAACAGAATAAAGAACTAGGGAAACTTAAGATAAATCGACTGTCCATATTGATGCAGCAATGCTGGGATAAAATGATTAGAGTAAAAGAAAATATCAAATTAAAATTACTATTTCCATTTAGAAAAATCTACATGGAGTAGGTAGGTACCTATAATAAATCAGTTCTATATCTTTCGAGAAATCTAAAGCCATTTAAATAAGCGATCGCAACAGGTTCGATATCATAACTATAGGGTACCTGTAACCTGATTGAACCAATAACATGTTTTATTGATCGAAATAATTGTTGTAACGATGATAAATCGCAAATGCAGTTATTCCGAATAAAATATTTCCCAAACTCGTTCCAAGTCAGTGGACAAAGTATATTAAACTTGCAATTGAAGAATTTTCATAGAATCACTTATTTAACTGAATGCCGACTTCTATCAGGTATTTCTTTGCGTCTCCATTTAAAGTGGAGTAAATTGAATGAACGTCTGTTTCTACAAGTCTATATCCATTGAAACGCAGCCATTGAGCTACCAGTGTCACTGATTATTGGCTACCTACGTACCTAGCAATAAGTAGCAGTTTCTAACTTATAGGTAATTACATCGCTATTTTTACCCGGCTTCCCCGGGGCGTGCCCTTTAAAGCTTTATTGGGTGGCTATGAAAGTCTTTATGAAGAATATTATGAGACAGCAATTAATAACTTGGGTAAAATTATATTACAAAGACAAAGGAATATAATAAAAGTTGCTAAGGTAATATATGTGTGGAAAACTAATCAAAATAGATGATGATTTTATATTTTATTTTTTTATAAACATGATGACATGTTTGTGTATTAAATACGCTTGAATTTTCTTGGATAAATCAGTAATTTTAAACATTTTTGTTACATACTGTCGATAATTTTAAACTGTCATTTAAAAACTCAAATATAGCACAAGCAAAAATACAGTATTACTTTGTATAATATGTACCTAGTAATGCACGTAAAAAGTAACGCCTCCTACTTTGATCCACGTATTGTTGATGCCTCTTTGTTAGCAATATTTTAGGAATTCAAATCAAAATAATCAATAATGTGAAAAAACGAAGATAAATTTTGTGTATCTGATAGTTGCTACATGTACATAACTGCAAATGTTCATGTATATTGTATATTACATTAGAACGTGACCTACAACTTGACTTTCTGGACTTTCTCGATAAACGTTATCGCGTGACGTGTCGAAGATTTATTGCAAAATGTGAAAATATGCTACATATTTTATTGTATTATTTGTTTTGAAGCGATTGCAGATTCCATTTTTCTATACTAATGGCGTAGAGTGTAGACTGTAGTGTAGACTATCCGTGATAAAACTCACAGAAACATACACAAAAAAAATATTGATAGATGGTGTTAATTGTTTTAGTAAGAGATAATAAACGTGATAGGTAGAAGAAGATGAAAAAGCCGTAAAAAGTACATTCAAGTTTCACTACAAAACTTTTAATGCCTTCTATGATAGGTAGTCGAGTATTGTTAGAGGAAAGATCTGGAAAGATGATACCTAGGTACCTACCTAATATAAATTTGTACGTTTCGTCGTTTTAGAAGTTGCATATTTATTTCGAAGTAGGGTGGAGTCTCCTATTATCGGCCGGCTCCTAATATCGGCCTTTTCGAGAAAATTGAATATAACTATAAAAATCGATCTTAAATCATAAAAGTTTTTATGCAAAAAGTTACTCTATATACATACGTAAAACCTCCCAAATTTGGGTGCGGGTACCTCAAGTCTCAACTGTGGAACATTCAGTTGGCCATAGAGCACGCGAAGGTACAGACGTGCGTGGTTTGGCGACATTGCGGAGTCAAATCCCTGAGTCGACGCTTTACGTGGATAAGTATTTTAATGGAATTAAACAAACCTATAGTATTTAATTTTATGTGTTCTTAAAGAAAAACAGTCAAATTTTCGATAAGACAGTGCGTTTTTACATTTACTTGTCTTTTTAATAAAATAATTGTGGGGCCGAGATTAGGGATCTGTATTTATTGATAAATCTCAATATCGGCCGGGTGGTCGATATTGGGGTAATGCATGAAAACTTTAAATAACATGTTTAGCTATTTTAAATGTCAGCAGTAGCATTAATAAGGTTAGAAATGAAACAACAGCTCCGTTTGATCACTAGATCCTAAAGTCGGCCGCCTAAAAACGATTTTTATTAGCTACGGCCGATATATAGCGAATCGATGCGTAATAACGGCCACCTTAGTAAAACCTTTTCTACTAGGGAGGTGATACAAGATGTAGGTATTTTAATTTTTGTTGAGCTATGCCAAAATCATGCCGGCTCAATCAAAACTCCCAAAAGATCAACAAAAAGGAAAACGTTGGCTATTGCAAACGTTTCCTTTTTGTTGGCTTTTTGCTGGCCAGGGCTGTAGTTACAGAAGAAAGTGGTTTAATGACTTACAAGAACATAGAAAATCAATCGGACACGGAAGACATATTACAAGATCCACTGAGAATATTTAATAGGGATGAGACGAGCTTTAGTATTTGTCCGAAGACAAAAGAACAACATTTATGAAGTTGCTAAGGGCAGTGAAAAAGTAACAATAACTGTTTTGCTAGTCATATCTGCATAAGGAAAATCTTTGCCTCCCATGGTTGTTTTCCCTACATCCGTTGACCACCTAAAGTAATCGTTAATAGCACACCATCCTCCTGGTTTCTTGGTTTTATCAAATAGTGGGTGGATTAGTAGTGTATGTACTCGTAGTATTCTATGAATATGTTGCAAATGGCTTTAATGATTGGGTGATTTCTGATAACATTTCCAAACCAATTCTTTTTCTAGTTGATGGACACAAGTCCCATTTAATCCCATATCTTTGTCTGAAGAATACTGAACTAGGTACATTACTTTTAATTTTTAAGACAATGTAACGAAAAGACCAATCATGATAGGTGAGTTAAAAAAATGATTTGTATCTCAATTGATAATAAAAAATGTTACCAGTTTTAAGTTTTATTGATCTAACTTCACCTTAGAAAAGGTATGCCGATATTAGGGCCAAAGACGGCAGATATTAGGGTGTTAGCTTGGTGTTAGTGGCCGATATTGAGGGAAATCGGCATATTCGAAATAAAAATTCTATATTTAATAAAGTAACAATGGATTCGTAATTTTGCAAATGTAGTAATGGAGTTTCAATATCTCTCTACCCAAAAAAGGCACTGTAAGAAAGAAAAAGCTATTAATGTAAAAATTACATCCAGTCAAAGTTCAAAAAAAGTTGACATGGCCGATACCACCACCCTATTAACATAGGTATGTAAGTATGTCTTGTAAATTTCAGACCAATTAGAGATGTCTTTGCAGAAGTACACCATTTGATAAGGAATAGGTAGGTACTAGGTATAAAAGAGGCTCGCCTTTGTTTGGTTCCAATACATGGGTATTATTAATTCGCTAGATAACACGTCACGCCATTGATAATATTATAATAAATAAAAGGCATTTGTTTACAACAAAACATCACTTTCGTGTTTTTAAAACATTTCAATATTGCTCGTTCTGCATATCTGATAAGATTAATAACATTGGAAAAATTTGATAAATATACGCGAAAGATAGATAATGAAGTGTAGCTTTCTGTTATATTATTACAACTAGCTTCCGCCCACGACTCCCCGTTTTTCCCGTTCCCGCAAAAATTACGGGAAATCCTTTCTTAGCGGATGCCTACGTCCTAACATCTACCTGCATGCCAAATTTCAGCCCGATACGTCCAGTGGTTTGGGCTGTGCGTTGATAGATCACTATATCAGTCACTTTTGAGTTTTATATAGGTATATAGATAATAATAAAAAGGAAATGCTCCTGCGTAAATATCAATGCAAACACCAATATTGCAGATAAAGCCATTTATACAGAATTTTAAAGATAATACCTAGTAGGTACCTAATTAATTAAAAACAATTGGTGAATAGCATGTAGGTATAAAGTTTAGGTAGGTAGTTAACAATCTACTGATTTTTTTGATACTTGATAAGGCATCTTATTTTTTGTCTTTTTCGGAATCCTTTCGTTCAATAGGATCTAAAATATTTCATAAAAATATTTAGTACCCATTTATACCTACATAAAAAAAAACTCCGTACATACCTATATGAAGGGTATCAAAAGGTTTTTTTTTGTCTAACAGGAGAAATCAGAAAACCCTCGTAAGTATACAAAAAAAATCAATTATTATAGGTAGGTAGGTACCTAATTATTATCAATTCAGGTATTTTCCAAAAAACTTACAGGCGGTGTACCTATGTAGGTATTCGTAATGGCCGGTAACGGCGACAAAACATGTCAAACCAAACCCTACTGAAGGTTCATCTTTCAGAAATATTTTCATTTCATCGCACAGCTTCCATCCACGTTAGGTACCTATATTCCAATCGGCGAGAATTTTAATTTATTACCATTTTATTAGCTGCAATCTACTATGCTTTTATTAAAAATTACGAAACTTACGTTCTTACACAACGAGTGTTTTAAAACGTAATATGAGTAATCACACGTATGTGCCGACTGGCGAGTGAAGTTCAAGGACACCCCTCAAGGTCACCTCACCTGCCGAATAAGACGGTCCCCAAAATTTTACACCGCGAACACACAATAACCGGTAATAATATAAATAAACAATACACGCGATCATAAATACTTGCAACTATTTAACGAGCCGACAAAACGAGTAGGTATGCTAATAAGAATCCAATAATATTATTCCATAGAATTAATTATACAGCACGTAAATTATAATTCGAACACTGTCTTATTTGCAGCGTTCGTATTTGCAAAGCTAATCGAGTTATTTGCCTACAACTATATTCCGAACATCCCAACAATCGTTTGCACTGCTGGTTCTATACGATAGTGATTTGTATCTAGTGAGGTCAGCGTAAATCGTGCCGGCCGGCAAGCTGTGCGTGCGTATGCCGTATTATTACGATACCATTACGTTGGAAAGGCCGGGCTGGCGAGCTGCGGCCAGCAGAGTGTGCCGTGGGGACTCACCGGTGTCGGCGCGCTCCGCCTCGTCGTCCGACTCGGTGCCGGAGTCTCGCTCCTCCACCTGGAAATAAAAACATCTCCTCAAACAACCGATCAATTCGCATCCATATCACACACAACGCCACCGGAACGCCGCTTCTCGACTCATTTTCACCGGCACGCATTCAGAATTTAGACGAAATATTTACTCTAGCGTTTAGGCAGACTAATATAGTATCAAATAAAACAGTATTTGGGCCGAATAAACGCGAATCGTGCGGTGTAGAAGCCGGCAACCGTTCCGCTCCTTTGTTCTCGCGAGCGAGGCGGCCATTTTCTGGTGGCGGTGTGACCTTCACGACGCAAAGCCGGCTGGGCCGCGTCGACACCCACCTTCTCGGAAACGTTCTCCTCATTCAACGAATGCGTTCGTAGCTTATGAGTCAAGAATTTGAGCATTATTGAGCCTCAGCTCGACCTATCGTCCACCGCGACACTCACTTGCACTGCGCCCTACCGACGGGCACACTCCGCGTTTCAATATCGAATTTTCAGCTTAACTCGTCGGGACGTTCTCAAAACCGTTTCGAGCCTATGGACAACGTTCCAAAACCATTGTAATCCTCAATGACATATCCGCAAATCACTACCGCGAACGAGCACCCGACCGCCTCCCTCGAACGCCGGACTACTACTAGTTTAGTTGGAGTAGCCTTGCGTACGACGCAGTCAGCTGAAGTGGGTACGGCTCATTAATACCGAAAGGGCCTAACGCCAAACTCTTCTGAATACTGTCCGCCCGGACGTCTCGGGCTAACCGATATCGCAAGGATAAGCGAAGGGATTTCGTTCAGCACCATATAAAATCAAAAATTAGCTCAAATATTGCGTAAATTGTATTCAAGTGGCACTAGAAATGGACTCGCCCGGCGACCCATTGATGACAAAGAACCGGAACACGCAGAGATCGGACGCGATTGGACAAAACATTACAGAATAGGATCGAAATTTAATGCAATATGTTGCGTCTTTGTCTAACGCTGGGACGTGGCAGGGGGAGGGGGCCCGGCGCGTCTCGAACAATCGCGCCGAAGCGGGCTTCGGCTGCCAGAGCGAGACACCCGTATTGATACAGGTTTCAGGTTATATAACAGCGACGGCTTGATAATATATCGCTGATAAAAAGCTGCACGCGCTAGCTCTGTATGGACATTCCTAACATATTAATGTCTATGCGAGTTACTTTTTATGAATATTATGTTACTTGTAGGCATTATTATGAGACAGTTAATGAAATATAGATCGAATGGAAGTTTTTATTTAATTTATATATTCAATGGTAATGCACCTATCTATATTTATTAATTATTATTACCTTATAGCTCACCTGCACTGCTAACATGTTCATGAATTCATACATACCTTTCCCAGAACGTTTTTTTCAAGTCGATATATATTTTTACTTTATTACAGACTAAATACCTATTACCATATAATATGATATTATTATGTATTTAAAATAAAATGTACAGTTGTGTCGATTATAATAAATTACTGTATTTTTCGGGTTCCGTACCGACGGGTCTCGGTCTGTCTGCCTGTCTCCGGGCTGTATCTCATAAACCGTTATAGCTAGATAGCTGACATTTTCACAAATGATGTATTTCCATTGCCGCTATAACAACAAATACTAAAAAAGAAAATATCAAGGGACATACAATAAACGTTATTTTCTATAATAGATACGGAACCCTTCGTACGCAAGTTAGGCGCGGGTCAAACACAAGCGGCGCGGGCGCGGGCGTGCCATAAGCGCACCTCTTCAATCTGTTTTACACCACGTCCTTCTTCTACATTTTGTATGAAAGAATTTTGGAAAGGCGTCGAGACGGCACGCCACGGTTGTGCCACGGTTGCGCCGCTTTTCTATGAAAGAACTTTGGAAATAGCCAATAGCGCACCCGATGCGCGCCGGCAGTGCGCCCGATGCGCGCCGCGCCGCTTGTGTCTGTCCCGCGCCTTAGACTCGCATAATTTTTAAATAAGTACTTATGTGATATGTTTAAAAATTAAAACCATCTGTAATGTAGTTTTGATATCATGTTGTAAAGTCAGATTTTTTATATTCTATAAATTGATTCCAATACTATTTGTTTCATGTAACATTACATCTTATCCACAATAACATAGCGATTACCGTTCACGCTCGCCATAATGAATAGGCGGCCATGACTACCTGCGTGCGTGCTATTGTTGCCGTCTCGCTCACACACTACGCAACGAACCGAAGCGCGGCAAATTTAAATTTGAAAACTACGATTTCGTCTTATTAGATTTAATTTAAAAGCAGTTTAAAGGGTTATTTATTATTGATTTTTAGATAAAAGCAAATATTTCTACGTTTTTGTTCGTTATTTAAAGGCATTTCGCTTTGAATTTTTAATATTTTCTCGGGTTATGAAGGGATGGGAAGAAATAAATGGATTTAACATTTTCGTGTATGTATTAATAACAAATTACAACAAATATTAGACACTGTACAAAGATATGACTTAAACATAATTATATACAGAAATAATCATTCAAGAGTACTAAAAAACTTTGCAATTTATAAAAATTTAAAATTACTCACCAACTTACGACATTGTTTCTTAAATATTTTCCATTCTGTATGATATAGTAACATGCAATTTTATACATTTTAAATCGTATTTAACTATATTGTACTTTTTGATGAAAGATATAAATAATAATTTACGCCGTAGATATACAGGTCAATTAAGGAAAGCTGGCATGTTCACAGTACTCACACTTATGCAATTTCACTTACAGTATGTTCAAAAATAAATGCGACTCTAGTTTCATTTTAGACTTGAATTGTAAAATGGGTGCGTTGTAGATAAATATATGCAAATATAATTATGAAAGCTCTCATAATTTACCTGTAAAATTATAATTTAAAAGTAAATCAATTGATGAAGTTAATTATTTATTCTAATAATAATCAATTGGATAAAAGTATTAATAATCATTCAATTATCAAATAATAATTAAATTTCAGGTCATAAAAACAATACAAATAACACGTGCGCTCACTCCCAACACACGGATGGTTGTTTTGATAATGATTTAAATAACGGACGTCTTCTGCAGTTGCGGAGCAGTCTTGTCCTGACTTTGGTCGAGTAAAGATATCTAAGAAATATTATAATTTTGTAGTAAGTACGTAATACCTACCAATACGCGCTAACAAATATGTGTTACATGTTTATTGTATAATTTTCACACTATTGGTTTTAAACTCAAACTCAAACATTTATACAATTAGACTTCTTCTAGAAGCACTTTTGAATCGTCATAACAGTTTAACAGTTTTAACATTTACCACCAATTCAGAAAGCAGTATCTATAGAGAAGAAGAAGAATCTATTTAATCATAATCGTAATCTTCTACTTCACTGAAACTTTCATCGCTCGAAGAACTCGCCGTCGGAATTTCTTAATGTTATTATAAATGAGTCAGTGTAATTATCTACTTTTGGTTCTAATTGAATATATTTTTCCTCATGTTCTCGCGTCTTTCTCCAAACGTCACTAAACATATCCAGACTAATAGCATTTGCTTCCTTTCTAAATAATTCTTCCACAGTTTTCAGGTTAAAGTTCACATTTTGTGATGCTACTTTCCCTTTAATTATGCCCCATAGTAACTCTATTGGGTTGAGTTCTGGATGGTATGGTGGAAGGCGCAATACACTATGTCCATGATCTTTGAGGATTGCATCAAGTAAAAATTGTGTATAGTTTGGCTTATTTTTTTTAATAATGTGATAACTCTGATTATTAATTAGTAATTTGATTTTTGAAAAAAAAAAATGCCGATTTTAGTCAAAATTTATATTTTTCTAACAAGATCCTTATCATCCAAATTTCCACCTTGGTGAGAAAAATTGACATTTCTAATGAAAATGAACAAAAAATTAAATGATTTTATTAAATACTGTAAAATAGTCTATAATTCTTCCATTTACTGTATCACAAAATTCTTCATAGATTTTTAGATATTCGTACTACACCAATTACATCACCCTGTATTTATAAACAATTGCAAAATATGACACATACATAAGCCGGGAGATACTGACACAAAATTTCGGGTCATTTGTAACAGAATGGCGGTTCTACAGAGGTCTTATTACGCAATGACTAAAAGAAAAATGATGGTCAGAACGCTGGTACCGGCGGACTAGTCGCGTGGGCGTTAGTCGAACTCGTCGGATAAATAGCGAAAGTCAAACGATTTGTAACACAAAAATTTTAGAATTTACCGATAGCCCATAAAAAAGATGTAGGCGGTAGTGTCATGCCATACTTTTCCGGTGTAACTTACAGCCCCCCATACCGACGCGATGCGTTGATTTAAAAAAAAAAAAATTCAACCATTTGTACCAGGCTAACTTTTGCACAGGTAATCATCATCGTGCAGACATTTACGAAAATCGCCATGCCATACTTTTCGGACGATTCCAAATGGCCACCATACCGCCGAAAATCTGCAAAAAAAAAATTTTTTTCACCAAACAATTTGTACCAGTATTGCATTTGGATTTTTGGAGAGTATTTGATAAAATGTGACCATTATTATATTTGCCATACTTCTAGTAGGGGGAAAAAGTGCTGCCATACTTGAAAAATTAATTTATTCGTCACGCTTCAAAAATACGACTGTACAATACGTAAAATAATTTTTTACAGTATGGGATCATTATATTCTGTTTGTTTGTATACAATTCTACCTAGAAAAAAATATCGCAGATTGCAAACATGGGGCGGATGATTGTAAGACTTAAGCCAAGACGTAAAAAAAAATGAAAAGAATTGGCGATTTGTACCAGTACGGCATTTTTGGAAAGTATATGATGCAACGTGACCATTATTATATTTGCCATACTTTTAATAGAGGGAAAAATTAGTGCCATACTGCT
>CAJQZM010030989.1:539-13017 GCA_907164665.1 Colias nastes | reverse complement strand
AAAAAAATCAGCATTAATGTATTCTAAAAAAAAAAATTCAGGTCTGAAAGGGTTAATTAAAAAGTAAGATTACAATATACGTGTTATTATGAGCACGATGCTTCACAATGTGTTTTAATTCTAATATAAAATTCATAGGAATAAGATAGCACAGGTTCCCACGAGCGATCGCACAACGTCAGCACTTCACATTACATATCGCCCGTAGCGTAGGGTTGTCCCATAACTAGTTTATAAATATTAGTGTACTTAACTTTTGTTGTTTCGCTTTTGTATGGAAACACCTCTCACGTCGATGCCGTTACACCTCGTTACAACAGCTGATTGATTGATTTTGTTGTGTTTTCTATGTGCTATTCTTGCAAACGTTAGTTAAGTCATGAAGTGATAAATTTGGAATAAATAGTTTACGTTTTGGTGTACGTAAAATTAATAAAACAAGAATAAAACTCGAAAATAGAAATACCACCGTAATAGGAAGCGATTTTGACTACCGCCGTATTAGGAGCCTTTACCTTACACCTTGAAATGGATAATATTATATTAGATTGAATTTATCTAGTATCAACTAGATACCTATGAATGGAGTTACCTATTTTTATGCACCTATCTTAATGTACTTAACAACACTTTTAAAATAGTTTTTGTCTACCAGAAGTCGAACCCGGGACCCTTCGGCTTTAGCCCACAAGTCAATCTAACTAGGAGGCGATTTCCATAGAAATTAATTGTAATTTAAGCTATGTAAACATTTGTAACATCGAATTATGCTAAAATTCCTTATAAAAACTAAATTATTAAATAAAATCTACCACAAAAATCCTTTATATCCGTTTTTTCAGCATTCAAAGGCCAAAATTTAAACATGTGATGTTAAAAATCTCACCTTATCCTGCACATTGTATTGTTCTTCGAGATTGAATTATTTATCTGATCTTTGCCTTGACCCTTATAAGAATGATACGACAGTAAATGTTGAATAATAATAAGGCGTGTTCGATTGGTAATGAATTTTAATGATCGTCCTTTGAAAATATGAGTAATATTTTATGACAAGTTATGTAATATTTTACAGATAAATATCAACAACTGAATTATAGAAGTTTATTTACTTTATTGTAAAAAAAAATATTTTTACTAACTACATACATACCTACATTGTGAAGAATGGACGAAACTATGTTGTAATATAATTAATCATTAGTTTCCAAAACCATTTCTAAAGCAAACAAGTTTTACTTACCTACTTATTATGTACATGTATTGGCATTTGAGAGTCCAATGAGTTCGATTTATGCAATCTATGGATGCAATTTCAATGGGATAAGAAATGTTTTTCCTTCCTCTAACCTCGAGTTTTATGTAGCATCTACCAAATCATTTCTTTCTCAGCATAATATTTGATTTTAAGTGATTAAATAGGTATGAATAAAGAAATCGCACTAGTGATTTACATTAATGTAGTATTTACAGCATAATAAACACACGTAATAAATAAAATGGTCAAAAATTAAAATAGACTAAAAGAACATTATTTTGTGGTACCATACCACTCCCACTTACATTCCGATTCATGTTATGTCACCAGTCTCCATAATATCTGCGCCTAAGGTAATACTGTAAGGTAATTTTAGAAATTATTTTATTAGTAGTAGTAGTAGTATCTATCGATGACCCCTCGTTGATTTGTTTTGGTGTGGCTTAAGAAATAAGTAATCAAATATCTAGTTACTTATGTCACACATTAACTATCACGCTGCTTAATATTATGTAGGGAGACACATGATACACACTAGAAAAAATAGAAAATTCTTTTTTTTAAATGTAGGTATTTAAATAAAGACATTTGCTGATTTACCATTTTCTACCTGTTTAACCTCGATAGCTTATACATTGTAAAATATGAAATCCATAGCTCTACATTTATAAATACATCGGAAATAAAGGTTTTTTATCGAGGTGATCACATAAAGTTTGATGATTTACCATCTGTCACCTGTTTCACCTCGATATAGTAGATCTAAATTCTGAAACATGAAATTTCAATCATAACTCTACATTTATAATTGGAAATTATTTATAACTAGCGACCCGCCCCGGCTTCGCACGGGTGCAATGCTGATACTAAAATATACACTACAGAAAAACTGTGAACGTTGTATATAAAAACATAGCGTCCCGCTCCGGCTTCGCACGGGTATAAAATAGATAGCCGGGCGGCCGGCCTGTAGCGCTGCAAACGCTACGTCCCGCAATTTTTAAATCTGTAATATCTTCGAAAATATTCACTTAAATCATACGGTGTAAAGGGCCATATAGATCTATATTAAATGAACAATGTATTCAAGGTGATTAATTGGTTAAGGATTAATGCTGTATTGGTTAAAATCGCATCGAAAATTAGCCATTATTTGTCGTAAAAAGTAAATGACAAAAAAAAGTTATTGTGGGTTATCCATAAGAGATAGACATATACCATCGCGGACTTTTCTGTAGACCTTTTCAATGTGTATAATACTTAGTACATTATTTTGATAAAACTCGTAGGGTTCAGCCTGCGTTTGCAATTTAAGCGGAAAAAATGTAATTTTTTACGACATCACATTAGAAACCTCAAAAATAACAGTACTTCTCCACTATTTAATGGATGTTATCACTACATAGTATAAAACAAAGTCGCTTTCCCTGTCCCTATGTCCCTATGTCCCTTTGTACGCTTAAATCTTTGAAACTACGCAACGGATTTAATGGATGTTATTATACATATAAACCTTCCTCTTGAATCACTCTATCTATTAAAAAAAACCGCATCAAAATCCGTTGCGTAGTTTCAAAGATTTAAGCGTACAAAGGGACATAGGGACATAGGGACAGGGAAAGCGACTTTGTTTTATACTATGTAGTGATGATGTTTCTTATCAATATCAGTATCGTATACGTCAAGAGCTAGACGTAGGTACTGTACTTGATACCGAACAAAGCAAGAGTAAATTTGTTATAATATAATTATTATACAGTCCCAGCTCTGAGGTAGAGTGGTTGGAGAGGCTCTAGGCGTAACGGGCGCTTAAATGTATACTTACCGCAAGTGTTGTTTATGAAAACATCTAGTCGTTTGATTGATATGGACGAATTTGGTTCATAGATTTTGTAAAATAGCAAAAATGTCAGGAAATTGCAATCACACAAGGTATAAAATATGCTAAAAATATGGTAAACAAAACATTTTATTTTTTATTGCATAAGTAGGTAAATTGCTCCACAAAATATCTTCCCCTTATTTTGCTACGGATCATGTAAAATTGTCAAGTTTTATTCATTTGTGTCCAATAGATGCGCATATTCTAGTTTTTCATTCCTTCCACTATGCTGTGCTCCCTTCCCTAAGCTGGGGAACTTTCCAATTTCCAACAATACGAAAATCAAATTGCCGCCATTTTGCTCGCTGTACATATGATTGCAATCAATAATATGCGCAATGCACCACGGCGCATGTTTCTCTAGGTCTAGGGGTGCTGCAAACAAATTTAAGTTTAAAATATACTCATTGAAGGCTTATTATTCAAACGTGGGCTCCTTACCCAGATGATGTCCACGATTTGTAGGGGATCGTAACAGTATGGTGTGTGATATTGTGAGCGAAAATATACGGAAAAATAATGGTGATAGTCAATGAAAATCCATAATACCACGTTTTATTTAGAGTAACATGCGTATTCCTTAGTCGAGTGAAGTGAGGATCGAGTGAATGTTGACCTTATAGTTAAATAATCATTTCGTTCAAGGATTTCAATTCATAAAAATAAGTTCTTAAATAATCGGTTACCATCATCAAATTAATGAGGAAAAATATACACATAAATTCAGGTGTTTGCTATATTTCGAATGGAGAATTTCTAAATTAAATTACATTGCACCCTTTCATTGCGTATTAGGTTATATAAATAAGTGTAAATTTAATCAAGTGAACTGTTTTATTATAAAGCAGCGTAGGTGTTAAATCTCTACTCTGTTACGTAGTAGGTGTAAGCAGTGTTATTATGGTTTAAATATTATAACCTACTTAAAATGAATATTATCTCGATAAAGTCTGAATAGTGTCTATATCGGTATAATCCTATGAACTTGTAAGTCATCGAACGTGTTACAAGTCCACATTGTTTGGCTAAACTCGGACAAACCTGGGGCTGGATGTATTCAGTTCTCATCATATTATGTTTTTGAAGAATAGTGTCATGTTATAAATTTATTAATCCTAATATCATGTCAATCCTGGATTACGGTTTTCTGTGCCAATAATATAAGTTTAAATCATTAAATTTCGTGCTATAAAAGTGTACATAAAATATCAAGTCATTAGTCGCTTGAAGAGAATATTTCGGTAAGTGTAGCAAAAATTAAAGAAGTCATTTGGATAATCAGATTTAAATTATGAATTAGTAGTTCTTTTTATCCCTAGAATTTGAATGAAAATTAAAGTCCTATTTAATTCCCCTCCTGAAAGCATTTTCATCAAGACCTAATAATAGTAATAGTATAATTTTAGACAATCCATGGAAATGATAACATACGCAATTAATACATTATTATTATTCTCATCCAAATTGGTAAACATAGTACACAAGCAAAAATAACTTGAATAAAAAATTGCCTAAGTATGATATACTAAAATTAGATTACCAATAGCCCTGCAACCTTAAAGCCATAACAATGCTACACAGATGAAAATCATTTGCATGAAACGTGTTAACGATATTATAAAATGTCCTTTTAATAACATGATTATACCTATATATGAGTGCATAGTGCTTAGCGTACAAAATTTTTAGGTAATCGGCATGGAGTTCGCCAGGTTCATATACCATCTAGTAATCGAGAATTAGCGCCTGCTTGCAGCTTTTCAGAGCTTAAAATGCCAAGGTACTGAATATATGCAAGCACATCTCTTTCACATTATAATAATTATACTTATAGGTTTTGTATTATGTATGGTTATAGAAGCACGTATTTTGGGTGTATTTATTTATCGTTTATTTGCCTGTTCAAAATCTTGTTGTTTTTAATGTCTGGTGCATGGTTTATTATTTTTGCGGCTTTATTCCAAAAATAAGGAATTAATGAATGTAATTTCTTAAAAATACATTCAAATACTTATATCAAACATTATTTTTGGAATAAAGGCATAATAATTATCTTATCGTATCTTTTATTTAAGGTAAATTTGATCTCAAATAAATATATTATGTATGTTTTATAATAGGTATTGTTAATGTTATTGTAAGGTAGATAATATTATATAAGAATACGCTTATATTATTATCAATAAAGCTTCTGCTTCTTATTTAAATAATTGATGTACCTACTAAAATATTAAACTATTTTGTTTTTATTTATATTCGTATTTGATGTGATAATATATTATTATAGCGCTTAGCTAAATTAGAATCCCTCTTTAAACATATTGAATTAAATTAAAAGTTTAACTGTTTACCGCTTAAGTTTTTATTTTTAAATACCTTTTTTTGTAAATCAATCTAAAGTATGTACGAGCTTACGTTGGTAATCTCTAAAAAAGCTTTGCGTGTCGCTATCTTTTCAATTTCGTTTCATGTACGCAAGATAATAACATAAACTAACAATTCCGCTGATTTCCCAGTCATAAAATGTTATGCTAATATAAACTTCTATTGGGTAAATATTTATTTTCAATACCGAATATTTTTTACACGCGCTTTTAGCTTAGTTATATTTTTACATGTTTGAACTTTTCGCCGATCTTATCCGATATCCCAATAGTTAGGAACAAAATAATAAATATCTATTAGTAATAAATTATCTATTAGACTTCCCAAAACAGATATTATTCAGTCACAAATAGATTATGAAGATTTGTCCAATAATAATCAAAATAAACCAATGATCTTTACAGGCTACAACTACTAAGTATGTGAAAAACACTGTACTATTTCTCAAACACACACTATTCTAATTTCTATTTATGAAAGTACCTAATTATTAATTAATTTATATCATAGGTCGGCTGGTGGGTCCGGCAGTTCGCACGGCCTCGAGGAGGCGTCCGACGGCAGCGACGCCGACCGACCGCGCCGACACCATCTACGGGTACCCTCCACTGTTTACCCGGGACAGTAAGTTTTATTCTATATACTTATAGCTAAGACTTGTATTATAAAGCTGAAGAGATTGTTTGACATTGACGAATAATAAGCAACTAGACTCAGTACTCACAGTCGTTCCAAAGTTGTCCGAAGCCAAACTCTGCCTTCGCGTGTGTTAGGCAGTTTACTAATGAGCGTAGACTTTGAATGTGCCACGAATCAGGGTGTTAATTTGAATGAAGGTTTTATACAACTACGGTATTTTTTTAACTAACCTGTCAAATTAGCCCATTAGGGCTATTACATCCACATTACATCTGTAGTGAGTTTAGTTGTTTATAGTAACATCCTAATCTCAGGAACTGCTGGTTGGAATTGAAAAATTGTCACTGCGATATTTCCTGTGACTATCGCGGCTGCGTGCTTCTATCTATCTCTCTATATCTAGATTTGTCTAGAAAAAAAAACACACATATTATAATACAGATTAATATAAAGAACTTCAAAAATATGAGTAATTTTCAATCCAAAAATTAACATAGTATGAAACTAATAATTAGCAAGCAGGTTTCTGATAAAAAAAATTTAAAACTCGGATAAATACTTTTATTTTTTGCGCGTATCAAAGGCAAATAAATATTTAGCCTTAGGTACGTAATGGTGTGTTAAATACCACAATGTCGTGCATATTATGCTACTTAACGGGTACGTTTATCAAATGAAGGCGAATGAAATTATAATTTAATGCATATCGTTTTGGTAGAGGTAACACGATCGCAGTAAAATTTGCTAACAATATTGTTATTGAACACCTTATCACTGAACTATAAATTGCGTGTTAAACGATTTTATTTTCTAGAAATAATTTATGAAATACCTATTGTTTAATAATAATTATTAAGTAATTACCTATATATATTAGAAAATTCAGACATCATTTCTTTTGATTACTTACAGTAGTTACTGTCCCCGAAATGCATTTTTTCTTATAATTTAATAATAATAATTCTATGTAACTAAATAGTTGAGTAGACACATATAAATACATATATGAAGTAGAATATTTTTTCTACAATACGTACCTAATACTGTTTATAAAATAATTACCAACGAATCACGTCACAAGTGTGATGACCGGTCAAAGGATGCACCATTGATAATACTTCTCCCGCTAAGAAATAAAGTACTGAAAACAATACAGTGTTGTATGAATTCCCTGGCTTTGTTCCAACCCTCCCACCCTGTCTTTGTAAGCAACTAATTGCGTCTAGCCAGTAGTGTACTATCGCCATTTATTTTCCAGAATATCAACGCTCATGTTATTGGCCAACACCTGTTGATATTTGCTTGTCTATTGAATATTATCTTAGTACATATGCATATTCTGTGCAAATAAATAATTTGGGAGTCTATTTGTCCTGTCTTAATACAAGTAAAATTGTATTATAATTTATGTTTAAAATAAGTGTTATTTTATTAAAAGTTTACTTGACTAATTTTATGTAGAAAATGTGTTTGTCAACCCCGATAGATTTTTGCCGATATATTTTCATTGAGCGGTGTCAAAATCGCAAACTATCGCTAGTTGATCAAACCCTATGGAAAAGGCGTGAATATTGGATAATTTAGTTTTCCAAATTTGATGCATAAATGCTCCAAATAACCCGTTACGATGATTGACGGTTATTATGGAATAGGGTCGGTTTGATTTGAAATTTAACCTCCTTTGGCGCAAGACAAAGGTCATTATCCTATGTTACTATCGAACTATCCCAAGATTACATAACGGTTTACATTATTATAGCCTAGAATTTAATATAGAGTCTACTTCTTATAGCAAAACGTTAGTTTAGTGTAAAAATATAAATTGGACACTAAAGTTTTAATACATAGAATAGACATTACGTAAGTAACTATGTACCTATACAAATTATCATTTTTATATCTCCAGAGTATACCTACGTAATAGTAATAAAAACATTTATTTTAGCAAACACGCAAAAAATAAACAATATCTTAATTAAATACAATAGTAATTGTGTTCATGACGCAAATTACGACTTTTATTCTTTTACAAAAATCTTAAATGGCACTACGTTTAGTGATACCTTTACAGATCTCAATAAATGTTAAGTTTAACAAATTCAATATAAATCAAGTTTTAAATGTTATCACAGGTACCGCAATAAATAATCACTACATACCTAGTAAGTCGCTTTCTCTGTCCCTATGTCCATATGTAGGTATGCTTAAATCTTTAAAACTACGCAACGGATTTTAATGCGGTTTTTTTAAATAGATAGAGTGATTTAAGAGGAAGGTTTTAGTATATAATTTATTATGTTTTAGACAAAGCGGACGAAGCCGCGGGCGGAAAGCTAATGATAAATAAACGAACAAGAAAATCAATAAACAAACTATCTTTCGCATTAAAAAGTTTAGTAAGGATTAATAAATAGATCTTCCTTAGATAGACTTGGGCAAGTGTTTTTCCTTCAATATTGGAGTGTTTCACAAGTATTAAGGCCTGAATCGGGTAGAATTCCCTTGTAATACCGAAAATTAACTCTAGTTATAACCGTTTTTCTTCTTAGATTCTTAATGTACATATCTAAAAAAATGTATATTATAGTTTCGAATATGATAAAGGTTGTTTTAATTTGTTTATTTTACAATCAGGTTTTGTGGAAAAAATCATGAACTGAGGTCGATTTTTGGACTTTAAACCAAAACGCTAAGTCAATATAACGTCAATTATTGTAGTGCTTTTACAGTGTGTTTATGAAATTGAAACACAGGGCATGGTTGTTTTAAATTTTGATTACATATCCAATTATCTTTTTAATAATTTTTAATTTTTATACGTACTTTTACTACGGTAGATTCGCGCCGGTCCCCCGATCTCGCCTTGTAAATCACCTAGCAAGGTCGCTAGCCCCTATTAAGGCCTTAATCTATTCGGTTATTAACGGATTTTTTTTGTTGTCTTTCCGACTTGAATAATACAATGGCGACCGTATGACTAGAATGCGAATAGTGATATTAATTATTCATCGACAGTACTAGCGTACTTTGGGGACCACCAAAGGATTATATATGCGAAACGGACAGTTGATTTTTATGTAGATAACAATAACCGATTCCTTTTTAGTTTTTGACTCGTGTCGAGAAGCAATAAATCTATGCAATAAATGTAGGTATCCCCTGACAAGATAACGAATAAATCAGTTTTCTGTTTCGTTCTACTGAATAGGTACAAAATATAATATCATTTACGAGCACAGTATATTTTGTACCTAATTTAAATCATGTTTTTAAATGATGTATTTGAAAAAAGTACTTTGTTATTGTTTAAAAAATTATATCATTTGTTTTCATTAAACTTATAGATAACACAGCCCGGCTATATAAATTGTGGTACCTAATTAAATTTGAATAGGTATGTACTTTTTGAAGATAAACTTTTATCTAAAAAATTTATGACTTGCAAATAGAGATGTACACGTGATTAAGCCTTAAAACTCCAGGTACCTAATTGCTGAAAGAAAATTAGCGGCCTTGCTTTGTTAAATTTCTATCTTATTCCAATTTGAATAATCCCACATACTAAAATGGACAACGAATAATATGAATACCTCAAGTTATGCTATTATATAATTAATGCGTTGTTCGTTAAATAATAATTAATATTATATGTATTATGCAATGGAACAATTTTGCTCCGAATAAATTTGCTTTGCCTTGTGTTGCGAGGCTACTTACTATGCGATAGAAGATAACGTACCTATTACGTAAAAATATTATAATAACGCCTGCTGTTCAAAAAGTTATCTGAAACAATTGTAATTATTTGCAGGAATGTAGTACTTAGTTTTAGGTAGAACACACGGATCCTTATTTATTCGGTCGTATATCTCAAAGCAAATAAGAAACGAATGCGCGCGATAAGAAAGAAATAATAACGCTAGTGTTATGCCGACTATGTGGCGTTTTAATCGTGATACATGAAATAATTACTAAAGAAAATGTAATTTTATTTGAGTTCGTATTCCCACAGTACGGAAAACTGCGAGCTATTTCTACGCTGTTCCTTGTTACCAATTTTCGTGTCTGCGTTGCATTCGTCTTTCGGGGAGATTCGGACTATCATGGTGTTTTGTTAAAAAATGGATAGTGATGTGTTCATAGAATCATCTTTACCCCTACCCCGGACTCGACTGAAATGGCTGTTACGTCGGGAAAGCCTTCCCATAGCAACTATACGAAAAGCCTGGCTCAAAAGTAGAACGAGCATATCACCAGAAAGTTGGCGGAGACGGTAATTTTTGTTTAAATTACATTGTTGATTTAACCTCTAACTTCATGGGTAATCAGGAATCACTCCATATCAGTGCCTATTTTGCTTTATCTCGTATATTTTTGTAAATTAAGGTTTATGACCGTACGAAAACAAATGTAGGAACTTATATACCTATCAATATTTTATTTCAGGTTTGTAACTTGAAAATGTATTTTTTTAATGAACTACGGAAATGTGAGTCTTAAAATATTTGTGTAATCAAAAAATACTTTAATTAATATCAAGTAGGTAGGTACTTACCTATAAGACGAAGCTATTACCTAATTATAAAGTACTAGCGGTCCTCCCCGGCTTCACCCGTGGTACATATTTACGTTTTCTCTACATAAGAACCATCCTCGTACTTCAAGGAATATAATAAAAAAAGAATTAAGTATCGAAATCTGTCCACCCGTTCACGCGTGATGCCGTGACCAAGGAAAACGGGTATACTTATATGTACCTACTATTTTCTGAAGATTGACACTTTTAAAAATTCGTTATATCTTTTGAATGGAATATCCAATTTTTTTAATTTAAAAAGTATTTTGTTGGTATTGAAACAGTCTAAAATAAAACATCATTTAATGGGATAAGGATTAATATATGTGTATGGATAACATGGTTTGATTACTGTCGGCCCTTCTATTTACTTTGAAAACGTAAAAAAGTTGTTGTAGTAACATAACTACTGAAGATGGACATATGGTATCTCGGACTTTCTTGTAGATATTGATCCATTCTATAATACCGTAGAACATTTTTTTGTTCTATCTTCAATAGATTCCGCAGCGCACGCGATGACAGAAGTTTTATTAAGGAATTTTTTACACCTTGGGTTACATTATTGCATTTTTGGTAAGGATCTCTAATTTTTTTGAAAATGCAATATTGACTATGTTGCTCAGTGAAGATGCAGCTTTCTAATGGTGAAAGAATTTTTGAAATCGGTCCAGTAGTTTATGCGTGAAAACCATACATACATACATACATAATTACAAACCTTTCCTCTTTATAATATTAGTATAGAATATAGATAATATCAATTTAGTAGGTAGGAACATCTTACCCAAAATTTCCGCATATAAATGTGCATTTCCAATTGTTTATGTGGTAGGTATTCCTTGTACTACATATTATATAGGTAGGAGAAATATAAGTACATAGGTACCTATATCCTGTAACTAATTCCTTATTAAAAGCTTTCAATGTCGTTTTTGTTCATTTCCCATATAAAGTGTACCTACACAAGTAAACACAAACATTTGTGTCATGCCATTTATACTACAAACATCTACAAATTACAATGAGCTAAATATCACGTCGGCCATGAAATTATGCAACACCTTGATACATATACTTGACTTCCACTAAATTGTAAACTTTCTGCTAACAGATAACACTATCTGTTATCACCTCTCAATTTCGTACACGAAAGATTTGCGAAACAAATAGATACGATAACTCTGATTTATACCACTTACATAACAAAAAATTACCTACTTGAATGAATCGGTAAAACTGTACATTATAGGGCGTGGAATTTGGGGGTGGTGGGGGGCGGAGAGAGGCGCCCCCCCCCCCCGCCCCCCCCCCCCCCCCCCCCCCCCCCCGGAAATTAATAGTTTTCGAGATATTTACAAATGAAGTTTTTAAGGTTATGTTGGATTGTTACCACTTTTTGGCAGGCAAGGATGCAAATTAACATCAATTTATAACTAAAGCATGTATTTTTTTCCAGTTCCACATTGATCTGAAGCAATTAATATTAATTATTACTTTACAATAATAGTTTTCAATACTAGTAATATTGCATTAGCTCTTTGATTTGAAATATGACAGATTTAATGTAATAGACATTATGGTTAAATTTTTGAAACATGCTCCCTGAATTTCATTATTTTGAGGTGTCTAATCGATAAAGGGACTTTTCATAGTAAACTGCTTTTCTTTTTAGTTTCTTGACCTGTAGTTTTTTTTTTTGTTTGAGTGGGAATCGCCCTAAAGTCGCTTCTGGCAC
>CAJQZM010030988.1:0-42328 GCA_907164665.1 Colias nastes | reverse complement strand
AAAAACTCGAAAAATGGATTAGCATAACTTTTACTACAATAGAGCTCATAAACTGTCAAACGTGACTGAACTTTGAGAATATATTTTCAACACATATTTTCTAAATTATAATGTTTTTATATTATGGCGGCGTTGTTACCATTTTTATGAATAGAAAACGTATAAAGCATTTCGGTGTGACGGATTATAAAATGTACCATTTGTCCATTTATATGTGATATTTAGGCTTTCCGAAAACCTTTATAATAATGGAAGTTTATGCGGTATCCATAGCAAAACAATCATTAAAAATATTGTTAGTCTATTTGTTTCTTCTAAATTGCCTATTTGATTTCCGCGCGATTTTCACAAGCATATAGCACGTACTCTAAAAAACAAATTTTTTGTTATTTATATTTTTATACATAAATGTGTCCATAAGGCATTTTACTTATTTTATTAAAACTTAACACAACAATCTGACATACTAGATATTAATTTTAATTAACATCCGCTCGTACCTATATTTCGCGCCTAATGTAAACACAATTATCTTACTCGCAATTTGCCGGAAACATTATAAATCACGAAATATTTAATTCATGCGTTCTAAGATTCAAGAAATCGGCTCACATTGGTTTTGGTTTCGCTTTTATAATTATCTTCATAATTACTTAATAAATAATTAATTATATTTGAAAGGGAAGCGGACGCTGGAGGGCTCATTAAATCTTAAAATTGAGCTGTAGTTTTTAATTTTTAAGAGTAATTTGTTATTAAAAATAACCTTAATTAAAAACCATTATTTTGAAAGACTTGTGTTAAAAGCATTTTTAAAAATTCTTAGGTAGGTAGGTATATGTTGGAGGTGAAATTAAAACCACGATGTTTTTTATCATCTATTTTTATTAAAAACATAGTCTAAAAAAATCATATTACATATGTAGGTACATAATAAAATACAATATCAAATTACATAGGTACTTCACTTCGAGTCGTTGGATAGAAAGCCATAGAAATAAGTTACAACAAAACAATTCACAGATTAAACCAACACACCTTTCAGCTTGTCATGTTTTTCAGTTGGCTGCTAGTGCTACAACTTCTTTTCTTGTATTTGTTTCCCTAATTGATCTCCAAAAATTATCAAGGGACTGTATATTCGGCCGTTCAAGTGATTGGTATACACATTATAGATTCTATTTTCCGCACCAATAGGTACATATTATAATTTGCCCTTACGCGATTTATGTCGTGAAATTACTATCGAGGGATCGGGTTTCGAGTTATTGGCGATAATATTAACATAGTTTTGTTATAGCCTGTAGGATGTATTAAACAGTTTTGTGAATACATACATAGATTAGAGCTTTTGTTTGTAGAAACTGTTGTCCTAAACGGTAGTAGTTAGGTACAATATTATATTCCTAAGAAATATGACTGAGTACTAAAGATTTTCTAAAAGTCTAGCTTTTTTAAAATTAAAAGTGAATATTGAGTTTATTCCTGCTCTACAAAAAAATGTGTGCGTGTACTAGTGTACACACGTAAGAAGTGAAACTTCTTTATGACCTTATTTTTCAAAAAATAATTTACTATATGCAAATAATTTACTACAGAAATACGTCGAATCACGCGTGGTGGTAGGGATAAGAAAAAGATGGCGCGTAACGGAAAAATGTCACGCGTAACGAAAAAATGTTACACTAAATTTTTTTCCAACCCCGATAAAGAAGTTTCACTTCAAAAACTTTATGATCGCATTATGCGTTTTTGTTATGATTGGTTGAATGTAAAAAATGTATTTTTGCAAAGATGAAACATTGAAAATTATCTAAAATACGAATGTACGACACTACTTAAAATTTTTAGTCTGAACGCTTCATTGGTCCAAATTTATTTTTAAATCTACCAGTTTCTATAAAACTATCAAGCAAGCTACCAACTACCAAGCTACCAAGTTTAACTATACGCGGTACGCCACAAGTATAATTATTATTATAGTATAATTATACTTATCGAATGAATCGGTCAAAACAAACCAATACCGATTTGCAATTTTCCCGCGCTAAATAGGAAAAGAAAAACAAACATTGACGGATAGCTATTTGTCACGCAATATGGCCGCCGATTGACAGACGCTTGCCGCCTGATGGATCGTCAATCTTGTCCGTAATTGCCTGAACCTGGCAACACCTTGTTGTTACACGGTGGAATTTTGTAATGCCACCTGGAGAAGGGAAAATACTCTTAATACTGTAGATAGATAAATTTACTCAAAGGAATAATGATCATTATATTTGAGAAAGAATTAAAAATGCATTCAAACATTTCCATCTCGAATCGAGCGAGAATATATTTTTCAGATAGATTTTTATTTCATTTCAATAAGTAATTAATTAATCATTACTTTGTTTCTTTCTTCCTTAGATGAAATACATAGAAAATAAAATAAATAGAACACAGAATAAGCAAGCTCGGATCCCCGCTGTTCGAAATTCGCATTTTCATATGATTTTCACCCGCGTTTTTCATCATGATACATTATTTAGGCAACGGGAGTATCACCATGAAACTTAGCCATGAAACGTACATTCAGCAAATGTGCATTGTAATGCAGAATCAACACTATAATTATGTAGGTATCTAGATGAGAGGAGAGATCACAAATTAATGAACTAGAGAATATAATCAATTTCTTATAAGTACATGCGGAATTAGTTGCTTGTTCCGGTTTCGCTGGGTTTGACGTGGATTAGGTACAAATACAAACATATAGTCCTTCTTAAAGATAGCTTTTGAGTGGTAGTACCACAGAACATATACCTACCTAAAGAGAGGAACATTAAAATTGTTCGCGTATTTTTAGAGTTCAATCATCGATATTAAGCAAAATTCTTTACAACATATTCTTCTTCGTAATATAATAAGCAGTTAATTTTACTTTACGAAGGCAATAATAACTGCAATTTTCACAATATCTTTAAACGTTTTAAAAGCACTAGAGTTGACTAGAGAAACAATTTGTGTTCAATTTTATCTCGATAAACGGGATTCCATCAATTCCAGGTCAAGAATCTTGACATAGGATAAGCGAGGCTCCAGTATTCCGTGTTGAATATTTTTACTATTCTTCTTTGTGAAAATTATTATCTATCTATACTTAATCTATAGTTACTTAGGTACTAATATTATAAAGCTGAAGAGTTTGTTTGTTTGTTTGTTTGAACGCGCTAATCTCGGGAACAACTGGTGCGATTTGAAAAATTCTTTCGGTGTAAGATAGCCCATTTATCGAGGAAGGCTATAGGCTATATATCATCACGCTAAGACCAACGGTAGCGGAGCAATGCGGGTGAAACCGCGGGGAACAGCTAGTAATAAATATTGATGAAAACGATATTTAACCAAATTGTATGCGATCACCTGGGAACTAACGGTTCAGTGGACCCAAGTTATCCGTCAATCATTTGATTTATTATCCTCCTCTCGATATTACTCGTTCCTATACATGTATGTCTATATCTAGGTAATATTATGAAGAGGAAAGATTTTGTGTTTATGTATTACTTGCACATAATTATATGAAAAGTAACATTTTCTTCTTATACACTATTAATTAATACCTACACAACTTTATTTTGTGTAGCATATAGGTATATAGATTATGGAAAAACTAATACAATTTTTTAAGTCATACTTCTTTCGGCGCGTTGAGAGGTTGCGTCATGGCAATACCGTCACGTCATGGAGTAAGGCGACGATTTCTCTGAATCTTGCCAAAGAAGTTTCACATCTGACACGTGTGCTCGGCACACACACACTTTTTTTTAATGGAGTTTGAGAATTAAGTATGTACATACCTTCAGATACGAATAAGAACTTGCAACAAATTGAAAATATATATACTTATGTGTATAATACATTTAGGAAAGTCGGGAAAAATGTAGGCATATGATTAAATTATTTGACACCCACACACAATAAGTAATCACTTTGGCAACGCCCGAAATATCTTAATTAAAACAAATCATTATTTAAGTACAGTGATAAGTTGGAACAGCGCAATGCTAAGTAATTACATACTTAACTTTAACTTAGTTTGATTGCTTTTAAACGCAGTTGCTATAATTTCGGTTATGAAAGTCGAAATTAAATATGTTGAATTCATTTAGTTAAAAGATTACCAAAGGAAATAGCGTAGAATAGGAAATATTATTTTACCTCATATTTTTTTATTAACTAGTTTGTGTAAAAAAATAATATGTAATATGAAAAGTTAGATTTCAAAACATGCATAAGCACAAGTAAAAAGCTCTGTGCTTTTTGCCGGCTTTTCTCTGGAGATACCTTAACTACCTTGTTTTTTGAAACATTGGGACCTAACTAATTTCTATGCGTTATGACGATAAAAATAAAGAAAGCTCTCATTAAAGAAGTATTGTTTTATAAATAAATGTCTGATATTGTGTTTAATAAACATGTTCTACTGAATTAAATCGAGGAAAAAAACGAATTTTTTCGGTTGTAACAAAAAATAAAATATGTAAGTAATCAATGAAATAAAAGTAGGTAGTTTTGATTTAGAATGTAATTGTAAAATTCTAAAAGGTTTTAATCGCCCGTGCACTGAATCAATATTCAATTCGATTGCTCAAACGAATTTGCATATTTATGAAGTTTTTACTTCTAGAGAGCTTTTTAATTTTATTGGATTTACTTTCATTCATTGGTCTACAAGCTGTTGAATTTATTTTTTCTTTTTAATAAGTAATGTAGGTATATATAATATATAATATATGATGTATCTTCTTATCTAATAAAGTGTTTATTCATCAAAGGAGGAGGTTGCTCTATATTCTTTATCGTCTGTAGATTACTCGTAGCTGTTCTGTTAGTCGCGTTGATTTTTTCTACAACTTCTCTTATAGTTTAATGTTATTTAATGTCGGAGAAATAATATATTTTTAATATCTATTCTCCAATACTTATTGCATGTTAAAAAGGAATCTAATTTGTCGTGTCAAAGAGAAAATAAAATCAGACATACGCATGTAAATTGGTCACAGAGTAATTGCTACGCAGAGTGGTCGGCGCGAGCCTAATGAACTGTTAGCTAATTAGATTCAGACTGCAATGTTTAAGTGTCAGTAACTATCCAATGGTGGCAATATTAGATAGAAAGGTGAAATTTACGGATGTACAGTGTCAGGTCTATAATTTAATTAATAGTATAGTATTAAGGAGATAGTTTATGGTTTTCGAGTGTAGGTCAAAATGTTTTATATTATTTAAAAAAATGTACTTCATATACATTATATTATATATCTAGAATTATATACAACACTAACTGCTATTTAGTAAAATTATAAAAATATTTTACACCTGGTAGAGTTTGGTAGAGCTAAAGCTTAAAAAGCTCTTAGAGTTAAAAAGGCAATTGCCTTTTACAAGCAAGCATATTGTACCGTTTGAAAAAGCGTCATATGATTTTATAAAATAAACACAACTCCACACACAACACCACCTAAAACCAAAAACACACGATATACTCAACCCCAAGTAAGTATATATTTACATTTCAAAAACACACGAAAAATTATAAGTTCCATCTCGCTTCCCGGCTGAACAAACTTCGCTAAGATTAAAGTTTTTGACGTGAGCGTTCAGTAATTTTAACTGGATTCTCGTTTGCACCCCCGGGTCTATTCGATTCTCATTTTATATCCGTGTTTGTGTTTCAAATTGGATTATATAGTTGGTTTGGAAGAATTGGTGTAGTTTCATATATTTTATTTTTATCAAAAACGGGGTTTATGTCTACGCGCTACGTAAGCTTGTAAATGCGAAAGTTTGTGAGGATGGATGTGTATGTTTGTTACTCTTTCACGCAAATACTACTGAACCGATAACAATTAAATTTAGCACACATATAGAGGGTAATATGGATTAACATATAGGATAGGTTTTAGCACGGAAATTTCACGGGAACGGGGACTATGCGGATTTTTCTTTGAAAACGCGGGCGAAGCCACGGGCGGTAAGCTAGTATTTAATAAGTAAATACCTAATTAATTACAAGTTACTAAGAATTGAAATATAAAATTATTGTGTGTTAATTGTGTTTATTGCAGTTTTGTGGAGTCAAATAAATGATTTTTCTTTCTTTAAACTACACACTATAAAAATGTGTTTATGTTTGTCAATCGAAATGTATAAAATTGAAAACAAGCCAAGTTATATTTCCACCAACAAAAGCTTCATTCTTCCGATGCATTTTTATTCGCAGTTCCTAAAACATACGCAATTTTGTTGTCCTAATTAAAAGCTTGTTTAGAAATAATAATATAATACCTACAATTAACGAATTACAATACTCAAAAGTGTCTTTAAATGACCTAATTCATAAAACGTTTACGAGTCGAGTCACGTAGGCTGCATTCACAATTTAATTAAACTAAGAGTTCATTAGGCTCGGTTCACACTGCCGACCACTCTGCATACCAATCACTTTGCGACCAGTTTGTGAATATAGCCTATAGGTATTTTATTTGCCATGTTGCTACTTATTAGCATTGAGATAATATACATATGGAGACGACACCGCCTACATCACTTATGTTCCGCTCAACATACGCCATAATGGCGTAACTGCACGCTCATTTTTTATTTGTTTTAAAGTGAAACGCATCAAATATGCCTTCGTGTGTGTTACGATATTGCACAAATAATACAAATAATACGGAAAAGTGCAAAGGAATAACTTTCATCGGTAAGTACCTAACTAGATAATAATTTTTAAAACTTAGTTACCTAGAGCAAAAAAATGGCGCACAGATTTTGTTCGTGGTGTCTCCTCCATACGTAGTAATATTATCTCAATGCTTATTAGTGCTTTTTCATTGACTTTGAAATGATGCAAAAATAAAATGTATTTGTATGTTTAGGCAGTTTAGGTTCTCTTTGAAAGTTTTAATTAAAACAGATCAGCTTCGATACCTCAACAGGAATACGGAATTGTAGAAAATATTACTAAAACTTAACATATGTAACAAAAATTTATATTTCTTAGCAGATATATTGGCTCTAGCTAAAATGTTTCTATGTTTTACAGGTAAGGAGAATTTTGATTTAAAACATCAAATTAAATCTATCACCTAACTAAACATAATTAGCTTATGCAATACATACTTACCTAATTATGATTATTAAATTAATTTATAATGTGATTAAATTAGCTAAACAATATTTCATGGACACATATGACTATGAATATTTTCCATATTCGTAGATATTCAGAAAGGCGTTCGCATATAATCCATTTAGATTTTTGAATATTTTGTTAGTAGAATCACATTTCAGATGCAAATAATTATTAAAATATTATGTTATGTTTAGGGAGAAAATATTGTCATGCGCAGATCGTGCTAAATTAATTTTTATACGTGAATTTTTTACGCTTAAGGCGATGATGTTTAGTTTTTAATATTTTTTTAAAATGTCAAAATACATTGTTACATTTTTTGTTTATGAATCCACTGTGCTTTTAACGAAAGCTTCTATTTTCTGTATAAGCAAGAGTTTCATGGCTTAAAATATAGGTCAGATAAACTGATCACTGTGACACTGTACTAAGGATTATTGCAAAAAAAGTATGTATTTAAATTTTAAATGATAAACGGTAACTAACTCCTAACACACGGGAAATAATGCAACCTGAATAAATTTGCTTCACCATGTTTATTTCACGCTAAAGAAATAAAAAAAATGTATATCAAGAAAAAAACCCAAGAAATACATTCGCCTTAACCATACAGGTATAACGAGGTCTCTCAAGATCTCTTGACGTGAACCCGTGGAAGATAACTCGACGTTTTAATGGAATTTCCCAAGTTCATCCCACGTTATGTGTATTGAGTTTACATTTTGTTTATATTTCAAGATTTATTAAGTTTGAGTTATGATCAAGCTTGTATGGAAAATTATACCTACTTATTCTTATATAACAAAAAAAAATATAAACTGGTACGGTTTGAAAAATTATTTTAGTGTTGTAGCCCATATATATATCATTATGCTAAGATCGTTAGGAGCAAAAAATCCGGGTAAAACCGCGGGTCACAGCTACTTAAATTGGCAGCTTCACTTTTTATGTACCAACTATAAATAGTGTACTTACTTAATTTCTACATTGGGCAAAAGGTAACATAAATAGTGTAGGTACTTACCTAGTTATGTATTTTTATAGGTTTGTTAAATGGATAAACTAAAAAAATTATGAAGTCGATTTTGAAAGTTCTTTCGCCTTAAAGATATAATATTCCTGGTTGAAGCTTTTTGAAGTGAAACTTCTTTATCGGGGTTGGAAAAAAATTTAGTGAAAAATTTTTTCGTTACGCGTGACATTTTTCCGTTACGCGCCATCTTTTTCTTATCCCTACCACGCGTGATTCGACGTATTTCTGTAAAGTTGCATAATGCATATAGTAAATTATTTTTTTGAAAAATAAGGTCATAAAGAAGTTTCACTTCTTACGCGTGTAGTGTGTACACTAGTACACGCACACATTTTTTATTATTTATTCATGAAACATTTGTAATTATTATGCTCTACAGCTACACATACTCAATCCAAAAGTACCTACTAGTTAAAAGATATATTATAAATATATGTAGAGGTAACATTTGACCTTATAAGTAACTGAAGCAAGCAAAGTGAAGGCAAATTGGACTTGCTCCTAAGTTGCAAACTATGTCGTTCACATCTCACGTCTTGCTAAACTAATTGCGATGCGGTTACACTTTGCGCTGAAGTTTGTGAAGCAATATGATACGGGCTACATATTATGTTGTTTCGTAATGTTATAAGTACTAATGTAGCTGTCTGTTTTAAAGTTTTCATGATTGAAATGATGGACAAATGAGGATGAAATATAAAAAGATAGATGGAATTTTGAAGACTAATATCCATCGCAAAAGAATTTGAAAATGAATTTCTGCATTTTATATGAACATCTTTGAATATCTAATCCTTGGTTTCATATCTACACTGGCTGAATTTGATAAAAATAAGGAAAGAGGAAAATCGAACGGTATGAAATACTTATAAGATTTGTAAGAGCAAAATTGAGCCTCGGTCACCGCCGCAGAGTGGCCAGCTTATCGGTCTTCTATCGGATACACTGGAGAGTGCGCTGCGGAACGGCACGATCTCGTTCCGCCATCCCGCCATCGATCGTCAAGGCGCACAGATTCTAGGCGTCGCCATATGGTGGACGTTCCATGTACCCGGACTAAGCGGTTCGATTCCACATTCTTTATCCGAACCGCGAGGGACTGGAACATGCTTCCTGAATCTGTGTTCCCCTTCGAGTACAATATGGGGGTCTTCAAGCGTAGAGCGAACAGGTACCTTCTAGGGAAGCGCGTTCCATCTTAGACCACATCTCAGCTAAACATCAGGCGAGATTGTGGTCAAGCGCTTCCCTATCGACAATAAAAAAAAAATGAGGAGGGTTGAATTTCATATCAGCAGCAGCTCGTTTGTAAACATAATATGCATGTAAGTAAAACAGTGGGTGGTAAGCTAGTCTATGCGTATACTAGCACATATTCTTTATTTTCAGAAAAGGAACTCAAGAGGTTAAGAAGGCGACTAAACTTATTAAATGAAAATAACAGCTATTGAATACTTGCTTTTCTCGAGTAGAAAGGGTGCCGGGAACTCTAGATAACCTAGTTATTTAATCGGTGTTTCAATTATAGTTTGTTTTTGTTCCAGTATTGGATTCATTTCCATTAAAGTTATCTCTAACTGTTTTGTTCGATCCCGCAATATGATGAGGCCTTGTTACGATAGTTATTTTGAAAAAGTTGTTATCGTTATAGTTGTTTGTTAGTTGTTACGAGTGTTATTGGCTAATTCAAATGTACAATTTTATAAAAGTTTGATATATTTTAGCAATGAAACGAATATGTTTCATTGTACCTACGTACTATTCTCTATGTTACAAATGCACAAACATACAACAAGTTGTTATGATTACTTTTTTAATTATTGATAATAATTTAGACAAGATAAGTACTAAGTTATTTTAGTTCTAATATTATTGCTATTAATATGTTAAAACCATTAACGCCATGTCTTATTTTATACGTGAACATAGATTGATATAGAACTAAATAAATTTAATTTTTAATCATAAAAAGATCGTGATTCGGCTGTGCTCGTGCACTCAACGCGCAAGGGCGGGCGGAAAGCTTTCACAAATCCAAATACCTAAATATATCACGTATTTCTCCCCAATAAACAGCAAAAACATTTTCAAATCATTAAATAGCGTATGTGACACAAGTAATGGCTATGTATTGTTGTAAAAAGTGCTTCGTCTACTCCGTGAATACGACCAACATCAGGCTTTACTGCGTATGAAAAGCCGCACTTTATCGCTTCTTTTATGTTATTTTCTTTGAAAATATTTTTCGTTTACGATGAAATGGGACATGATTTTTAACAAAAGTTATTTCGATAGATGTCACCTGAATGTGGCTGGATGCTTTAAAGCTTATTGTTGGGTTGATACATCTTATTTATGCGCTGTATGTCATACTATAACTGAAATATGAAAATAATCCTACTTAAATTATAAACTAGCTTCCGCCCGCGGCTTCGCCCGCGTGGTGTTTTGATATAAAAGATAGCCTATGTTCTTTCTCAGGGTCTAAAGATTGTCTGTGCCAAATTTCATCAAAATCGGTTGAGAGGTTTAAGCGGGAAAGCGTAACAGACAGACAGACAGAGTTACTTTCGCATTTATAATATTAGTAGGTATGCGAAAGTTTGTGACGTTTGTTACTCTTTCACGCAAATACTACAGAACCGATTAAAATGAAATTTGCTATGTAGGTAGCTGAAGGCTCCTTTTTATCCCGGAAATCCCACAGGAATAGGAACTATGCTGGTTTTTCTTTGAAAAGGCGGGCAAAGCCGCGGGCGTATAAATCTGGTAATATAATATTTAGTAGGTATGTAATATGTAGGTATTAGGCTTTGCCAAATAAATAATCACAGTAAGGTATTCCATTACATTTTTAATAATATCCACGCAACTTTTATACTTTATAAAAATATAATAATAATACAGGTTGTTAAAATCCTTTTTATATTGTAATTTTGTTTTTCTAATAATCCTATCCCACTGAGCAAATCATTATCCCAAGATAATTGTTTTCCAAGTACTATAAAACAGGAATTAATGAAAAACCTGTTTACGATTTCAATTAATTATAATTAAAAAAAGGATTTTATTCTCGTTCATTATTTTTCTCCTTGACCCGACGTATTAAGCTCGTAAACAACCTTATTGTGCTTTATTAAAATTTAATGAATAATAAAAGACTAAGAATACGGCCTCTAATCAAGAGTTGGATTATGGTATTATTAAGATTTTCTGTCCTAGTTTCTAACTACTATTTAGATAATAATTATTCAAAGCACATTTCATGTTTTGGATGGATTTCATTAGAATTTTGGATCAGTCCGAAGATAGGTAAAACCATTATTAAAGTAGAAATTTAACTTTTTTCTATTTAACCTTAAGTTTGTTCGTTATTTTGTTACTCAAAAACTCTTTATATAGGTACATAATAGGTATATGACATTACCACAGTAATGCAATAGGAAACTATTACCGTTATGTACCTACTCGAGATAAAAAAATCACGATTTAAAGCCATTGTATTGTGTTTTTTTAAGTTATTATTCTGTAAATATGCGTAACAATTTATTTGGTTCATGGTAAATTTAAACGTAGGTAACAAAATAAATTAAATGAAGTAAATTACGTATAAAATATTGTGATTCCTTCAAGGCAGTAATTTCAGCCTTTATTAAGCCTTCGTAGAGGATTAATTTTGCTGAAGCAAACTCCAATTTAATTGCGAATTAATCACAATTATAAATTACTATTGAGCGGTAATAATAATTACTTACCAACCCTACTTGTTGCTACGCTATGATTTTGACAACATTTTATTTTTATTTTTTACATTTAGGATTAACTAGGTACTACTTGTTTTTTCAATAAAATTTCCATAATTTGTTTCTTTTCTTCCAATATAAATTCTTCCATTTCCACATGACGTCCACAAACAGCATCCGTCAATCTTGCCAGATCTTGCTCCAATTTTTCATAAATCAATTCAACGCTATATATTGCCGATAAAAGGATTTGGAGTGTGATTTGGGAGAAAATATAATTTGTATAATAATATTTGAACCCATTTTAAACCAATTGTGTAATAGAAAGAGTTATGATGACGTCTTTTTATACAGATATTAAAAATAGTAATTTGACATTTTTAAGTAAAATTATAAAAGTTAATACTATACACACGGTATTTTAATATAGTTATATTATTTATTGGACAACAGGGAAGCGCTTGACGAATGACGAAAGCTGTTGGTAAGCTAAGATGTGGCCTAAGAACGCGCTTCCCTAGATGGTACATGTTTACTTTTTCCATACAATCTATATTCGAAGCAAATATTTATTTATTCAAATGCCTATACCCCCTACAAAATGAATGAAATCGTAACGTACAAACTACAAACCCACACATTTTCAAATAAACACGAATTTATTTCTGAATCTACACTATCTATATACATTTGTAAAAATAAACATATAGATTTATTATATACAAGTTGTAGAAGTGGGATTCCTTTAATCTCAAATCTATTTCGGACAGATTTGAGATGAAAGGTTAAAATGTTGCATGAGACTTTGACCCTCATACAATACTCCTTGTAGGCTGAGGGTCAAAGCCTCATGCTTTTAACGTCTAAAGGGCCACAATGTATTTGAACTTCAGTACCCGCGATGCAATTATCTAAAACCTATATAGAATTGTAGTAGCTGTCTGTAGGATTAAGGCATTGTTACTGTGTTATTGTTGCTGTCTGTAGACATTGTTAAAATTAATGTTTTCTTGAAATTCCCTTTTAAAATCCTTTAATTTGATGTAATATAAACTTGCTATGAATCATTATGATTTGACTAAGGAAAATGATGACGTAGAATTTGGCGCAAAGGAAATTACCTACTTATATTTTATCCACTTTTAAATGGCGTATCTATCAAAAGCATTTAGTCCAGAAGTATATTTGAAAAAGAAAGATTATAAATTTATTATCATAAATAGCCTACATGGGTATTCTGTGTATAAAAATATTACCCTATGTATATTGTCATTCATAATTTTTAAGAAGAATTTAGGTATTCTCAATGCAGAGCTTTCCAATCCATCAAGGTAGAGCTTTCCACAAAATCCCATACATAAATTGTACATACATTCACTTGATAAACATTACTTTTCAGCGAAATCGAATAAAAAGTTCAATTAAAACGCGTTTTATTTCCCCATGGCCCCAAATATATCACACCAAAGGGAAAAATATAAATAATTTATTTCTTGTCAATACCAATTTCGTGCCACGGTTTATGCTGTTAGGCGCACTGTTAAATTCTTAAGACTTAATACACCTTTGATGTTTCATATTAAAATGTTTATTACTCTGTTTATTACTGTACATTATTCATAATTTTAATCTTTTAAAAATGTTTAATGAACTGTATGAAATTATAAAAAATGTGTATTATAATACAGACGTTATAATTATTCCGCTTTTCTCTGGAAAATGATCACATTGAATGAATGTTATAATGGAACTTTTAACCAGAATTACAGGGGTTCACTGAAAATATTTTTGTCTTGAATATAGACCATTTATCGAGGAAGGTTTAAGGGCTATAACATCATGGTTTCAACAATAGAAGCGTAGCAGCAATGAAAATTGTTGCAAAATATTCCCTTTGAGACAAAGTTGCGTGGGTCAGCTAGTAGAAAGCTTATATTTATTTATTTGGATATCTTACAGAAACAATTACAGGAATTTATATAAATTATATAACATTTACACTAATAACATTAACAATTGTACCCTCTACGTCTCACATAATTATCTCTCCCGTCTTTATTATAAGAGATAACGGCACATAAGTATATATCTCTTAGGGCCGATTTTTCAATCTTTGGTTAAAATTTATCCGTCCAATAAAGTATTACACGAACATTTTTAAATGTAAAATGTATACTGTCAAATACGGACAAATATAATATATTTTTGAAATGGTAGTTTAATACGTTATTCGATGATTAAGTTTTAACCATAGTTTTAACCAAGGATTGAAAAATCAGCTCTTAGTAACAATAACTCCTAGTATAACTCTTTATACTATCTACATACTTTATGTTTATTACTAGCTATTCCCAGTCACAACAGGTGGGTCACTTCGCGAGGTACGTACGTACATACATACAAACAATGCATCTATTTTGGTCATGATATCGGCCAGCTGGTTGACGAATGAAGTCATGGCAGGCTCGTAAAAATATGCTATTTTAAACGTCAACAATTGAAATGACTACTTACAATTCAAAGTAAAAAAAAAATATATTATACGTAGATAAGTAATAAGCATACCACGTAAAGTTCAATCTAGCATACAATAGATACAAATTACCAATTAACGTTTGATAAATTTTCAATTTAAATTAACTTAGTGAAAACTTGATTGACCTAAATATAAATTATTAAATAATCTCATTATAATATTTGAGGAACATATATAAACTGTTTACTTCCTTCGTCATAGAATCATTCACAACGTTTTTGCACATAATATGTACTTATTTCAAGTCGATCGAATTACTCTTGCGCCCTTCTCTATCTTCAGGGGTAAATTATCCAACTTTACTTCCCATAAAACTATGACATGTACATGTACAATTCGTCTTAATACCTGTAGACAAAAATAAAAGTCAAGGAATGCAAACAAATAATGTTTCGTACCTATGTTTGTTCCGGAAGAGCGCAGTAAAACTCTAGTTTACGGCACGACTCCGGGAACCCTGACTATTTTTACGGTGTTCATATCGGAGTAATCACGTCGTAGAATAGTACTTTGGGAATAACGTTTTAATTGATGCTGTCGGCAGAAATTAGATCTATTAGAGCGGTGGAAATAGCGTAGTGTAGCGTGAAATAGTAAGGATCCATTTGTAGTATGTTTCTTAAAAAAACTGGCAATTTTTTGTGTAACTATAAATAATTTACAGGTGAATTATTTTCTCTAATAAATCTCTGTAATTTAAAATCTTGAATAATATTTTCGTTCGTTTAGTATTGAATAGTATAGAATCTTACATGAGGAGTTCATTGTTTCTTTTCTGAGAAAACATTTTATTTACAAGTAACATTCCATCACAAATCACAAGATTCCAATACATGATTGCAATCAAGATACAACCAATGACATTATTCAGCCTTGCTGATAGTTACAATGCGTCAAAATATGCACCTCAATTCCAGAGACCTAATGTATTCAGAATATGTGCATAGCAAACACGACAGGGTCGCGATCGTGTCACGGGAATTAATTTCAACTGACACACGAATGTTAGGGGTGTTGGAGGTTTATTAATCTTACTCCTAACTTCCTAAGTATTGGAGAAATATTCATACCAAGAATACAGGTAAGGTATAGTAGGTAGGTGGCAAGGTACAGGTAAGATATAGAAGATTAATTTAATAAGCCAAAATTTAATAAAACCAAATGAAATAGCGTGTTTTCTTAAATTCTGCTGTTCGTCTTGTAATTGTGAATGGTGGTGGCTCTGTGGACTTCTTTAATCAGCACACTCTGGACCATTATGAAAGTAATAGTCTCCCTTCTCTTCTCCTTTCCTCAACATATTGTATTGAACCTGCAACTTGAACAGAAATACTCTTATTACCTATATTTCTAAGTATCATTTTGAAACTCAAAACACGTAAACTTTCACGATATAGTTCCTAACTACTTAGTCGACTAACTATATCCTGCTGTAAATATTGCAACATTTACAGCAGGATATATCTTGCAATCCACAAGCAAATGAATTACGACCAAAATAAATTAGGCATAGACAAACGTTAACCAGAGACAACCCTAACCGACCGCAGAGTCTGGTGTCTCACACGGTCTTGACACGCTTTAATTAAAACTCCATTTTGACTCTTTTCTTTATTTCGTTATCTGTGATTTGTGCGGTTGACATTCATTTTGCTATCTTCACAGATAAGCGTTTAATTAAGAAATGTAGGGGGAGTCCGGGAGACTTGAACCGCTTTTTACTAAAAACTCTATAAAATCTTATCAGTGACCTTGAGAGCTTTAAGATCTACACCATATGGAAGCCTTATTATCTAGCTAAGATTTTATACTATTCTGAAAATAAAAATTGCAACCAGAACATAGTAAACTAAGTTGTAATGAAAAATGAGTTTTGATTCAAGTCTCCCCAACCGGCGGGACACTTGCCCATCAGGTGCGGGACACTTGCCCATACCTTTTTAGAGAGGGGAAATGAAGCAAATAAAGCATATTACCCATTAGTTATGTATTATTTAGACACATTTAACAATAACTAGATTATTCATAATCATCTTCTAAACAATTTAGTGAAAATAATTAACCAAATGTTTTCAGAACAACTCCTTAACATAAGATTCGCTTCTTTTTATTAATTAAATGCTCGTTTTGAGGTATCTACTGCTATATAAATCTACCAAAACTAATTTAAAGACATTCATTCTTACTATTAATAAAGAAGAGCTATTAGTCTCAAAGATTGCATATGCAAAATCAACATAGGTTTAGTAATTCAATTTGTTACTCGTTACATTTTATTGCAATTGTGACAAATTAACTCTTCTACGTCATTTTTAGTGAGGCCGACACATACCTCATGGACAAGGACGTACCTACAACAAGTTACAAGAAACACAAAGACGCATATCCAATATCTCATCAGACTGACAAACAAAGGAAAACCAAGACTCATCGCTATTTTCTTACCAATCTTCGTCATTAGAACTTTTAAATTAAAGATTTCTTCTTCTGATTCTGTTTCACTCTCAGACTTCTGATATCTTCTTTTCTTCAATATTTGCCTCTTGTATGTTCCTTTCAATTTGGAGGAATTTGGCGTAGTCGAATGCTAGTTGCATTGCTTGTTTTATAGTTAAACCATAGTGCATTTTACTGCAGGTCAATAAGTAACGAACGAGCAATTTCTCTATATTTAAATTGAAAATCCGGGAGCATTTGTATTGGCTCCCTTTGTCTTGCAAAGGAGTTAACTTTTGTTCACCTAACAGGTAATACCGTAAAGTAGTTCTGTCTATCCCATACGTGATTGCAATTTGACGAATAGATTTGCCACTCTTTATTTCTCTGACTGCACTTTCAATCTCAGACTTAGTAAACGGTTTTCTGCGACGACTACCTTCCTTAGGCTTATTCTGAAATGGCATTTTCTTTCTGAAACAAAACAATAGCTAACTTAAATAGTACCTATACAAACTGCAAAGGGAGAGTTGAACCACTGTTTAAGTCTCCCGACTGCAGACTGGTTCAACTCTCCCGCACCCGACTCAAGGCCATATCTTGATTTTTTCCAACAAATCCACTAACAACTGGAGAACAACACTGAACATACGACAAAATATGTTAATCTAGTAATGCAATAACGTAGGTGTTTGATACATACCTTCATAAATGCGTGCATAGCAATTAAAACAACAAATCCAAAAAAATTCACTCCGCGATGATGAAACCACTTTTTCGGAACTCACGGTCGAACGCGTCTGTTATCACTCAAAATTGTGAGTTGCTTGGGATCGGCGGGTTACGCGCGTTTATTTGTTTGCCACTTGGCGTAATTTGGCGCCTTATTTAAAAAGTTATTGAAAGTGGTTCAACTCTCCCACCTGGGCAAGTCTCCCGGTTTCCCCCTAAGTTAATTAAAATATAAAATATTTTTGTTGTATATAAACATTTGCAAGATGAAGAATGTTTTCCTATGCCTCTTATTTTAGACTCTGGAAAAACTCAATTGTCATCACATAATATTTTTATCATGAAGTTTAGAATTTGTTATTTATGTTGAATGGTTACTGTTGTACTGAAATAAAATTTATGGGCTTCAAGAAATCAGCGGTTCAATATACTAATAGAACATAGTTTTTAGAAAAATACAAAGATATATTACAACTTATAACAAGTACAGAAGTACATTGTTCTGGTATGGTTAGACCAAGTGTTGAAGTGTAGACCTTAACTCTCGTCGTTCTTGAGCACAATAATAATATCATTTTAATATTTTAAAATGATATTATAATATCATTTTAATACTTTGAATATTTGCGAAATGTATCTATTGATACATTTCGCAAATATTCAAAGTTCAGTGAAGGGTCTTACGATCTGACTCGTAGTTCCGTTTGATTTGACTCTAGGTATTTTTATAGAGCGATTTGTATATCAAATGTTACATCTCTATTGAGATTTAACGACACGATAACGATGCGACTGATGTATAGAAATAATTATTAAACGTACCTTTTTGTCAAACTTTTAGCAAAAGTTCTGTAACGAATGTTTTTAGTAGAAAATAATGTTTTTTTTTTAATAATTACCAACTTAAAGACAAGAGTCCTCCCTTTCCAATTTTCCATTGACAAATATAAACATCCCTAAGTAACAAAAAACGAAACCGCCTGCAAATGGCCAGAACTGGACAAAATTTAAAAGAAAAAAAGAATTATCAAAATCGGTTCACGCAGTCGAAAGCTCTGTAGTAACAAACTCAAAAAAAATTAAATACAGTTGAATAGAGAATCTCCTGCTAAGAAGTCGGTTGAAAAACCGACTTTGGACCGAAAGTTCTTTGGACAGTTTAAAACGCCACAAAAATAAAGCCACCGATTGAAATCGTCGTTTATAAAAGTACCTTCAGAGATTTCAGTAATTCAACATCTATATCACAGCTCACTGACTCAAGAATAAAGCTGTGTGCGTCAAAGAGTTATATTTTGTCGAATGAATTGTTTATAAATGTACCGTTTCTTTAGAGAGTATGTTAATGAAATGGCCAGAGCGTAAGAATGGCTTGAATTTCCTCTTGCTTGAGTGGGTTTTACTTTGTTGGTATGAAAATATAGTACCTAAAGGTAGAGACTGATTTTAATCGATAGTGCTAGGAAGATTTTGAAGAAGGTTATAATTAAATTAAGTATGTTGTACTGTGGTATGTACTTACCTTTATTTATTTGATAGTCAGTAAACCACACAGTAAACGGTTAGATAATGTTGGCTGAGTACCTACGTCACGTCCGATTCTTTTGAAAGACATTTTTTAATTCTCTATTTTTTCTCAGAGTCGTTTTTGGTATGTATGTCCTTAATTCATTTATGAGACCAGAATAAATATAACAAATAAAATATTTAAAAGTAGTAGCTATTTATGATGTATTTTATTATTAAAGTCAAAAATATTTATACCCGGAAACGATACATAATTTTCCTCATGACCAATTTGTCGCATAACATTTCTCGAAACTGTCATTTAAAAAACGATCAGGAAAATTTATGACGTTTTAAATAAAAACGATTTTTTCACGTTCAAATTATTTTGAAAGACAACTAAGGAAACGATTAAAAGTCTAAATAAATAAGTATTTTGATTATATAACAATTTTACACAAACTTCTTATTATGTAATATAATGTTTATCCTAAATAATCTTCAATTAGCAATACGACGAAGAAAATTTTCCTTTCATTAGGTAATTAGTCTTCAAACGCACGCACAATCTTTAAAGTATACAGACGATTTGTGTGTCATAACTTTTCCGTAACAACTCTGTAGCTGTTGTAATGAAAATTTCTGGAATACTTGCCACTAAAAATGGAGTCTTATTTATAGAAGTTGAGGTGATTGTGTCGACAGCGCCGGAAAACTTATTAAACTCATTATTTTCTTTGCATTTAATCAGGTTTTCTTAACATTTTCATGGAACGTAAGGAATTTTTGCAATTTTATTCATTTTATAATGGACTATATTAGACTTTAGCCATGGTTCGATCCAAATAATTTGCCTACCTAGCTGTTTGATTAAGTTTAACGTAGCTGTTTTATAAAGAGGCTAGGCTTTTATTTAAATGGTTGATTTGCTGTGATATAAACCATAATATAGCAAGTATATAGGTAACAGAAGAACCTAGCTTTCAGCACAGGTTCATTTAATTCTTAAGATGTTCGTAACAATATTTTATCTTCTTAGTTTTATCCATTTTATATAATGAAAATCCATCATTGTTAAATAAATCTCAGACTTTTTTATTCGTAAGATTTATTTATACCTAAAAAGCTATTTAGCACTATCCCAAATTCTGTTTAGAAATCCTATCCGCTTGAATTCTGTTTCATTAATTTGGAAAACAACGCTGTCAACGCTATTGTTTTGTTAATCGTTTGAAGTGAAAGCTTTTAACGAAATACGATTAAAAAATAGGCATTTTATTTTATTGTTTTTTTTTTCGCAGATTTCAGAGCTCAGAGCTTTGAACAATCGGTGGTTCGAGATCATGTTTTTCTAAATTTATCTACAAATTCATTTCACCAGTTCACTACTGCTACGATTGATAAAGATATTCCTTCGTGAGAGTGGTGGATTAGGCCAGAAAATTCTATAGGATCTGGTAAAAATTAGGTATAGTGATAGATAAATGGACTTTAGTAGGTCAGAGCTTGAAGGTTGGCTATTTACTGCTATTTTCAACAGGACTGCAATGTGAACTGTAAAAAAACGTAAAATTGTGTATTTTATATGTAAAACTAGCTGCTCCGCGCGGTTTCACCCCCGTGGCTCCACCCCTGTTGGTCGTAGGCCGTAGCGTGATGATATATAGCCTATAACCTTCCTCGATAAATGGGCTATCTAACACCGAAAGAATTTTTTTAATCGGACCAGTAGTTCCCGAGATTAGCGCGTTCAAACAAACAAACAAACAAACAAACAAACAAACAAACAAACTCTTCAGCTTTATAATATTAGTATAGATAAAACTCTTTTATCTAAAAATATTGCAGTTTCATTTATCTTTATCATATTTTTCGTTAAATAGCTTTTCAGTGCAATATATTTGAATCCCCTATAGAATACTATAGCTTATGTCTTAAGATATATATGAATTTAGTACGAGATTGTACTGTGTATGAAAATGTGTAAAATCCCGAGGGAATGTGGCCTAATTCGAGGAGTGCATACGACTTCGTCCACACTACATTATAATTTATATTTCATGTAAGATAAGCATATTTTCTATTATTTTCACCAAAACATAGGCATAAGGAATTGATATAAAAACGATCATAATTGTTTATGATTGTCATAAAATAATATATTGTCGTGATATTGTCCTATAATAATCTTCCTATTAAAGGCTACTATGTATGTATGAATCAGAAGCGTAGCGTGCCTTGGCGGGGCCCCGTATAAAAATTTGTTTGGGGGCCCTTAGGAAGGGTAAAGATTTCTCACAAAAGAAAAAAAAATGTTTGCATAAAATTAAAAGAAATATTTATTCATCATAATTATTAGGGATGTAACGATACCGATACCGATACCGATAAATCGGCCGATATAATCGGCAAGCCGATATTAATAAACTCTACCAATAGTAAACTTTGATTAGGTACTGATTGTATGTGTATTACTTAAAGTTTAACTGACTTTGTAAAATAATAATACTAAAATAAATGGTTTTCTTGTTTTTTGATTTGGCATTTTTATTTAAAAGAATACGTTTTACAGTTGAGTCTTTGTTAAATGTTGGTAACTTTTATGCATAATTCATTATTTATTTTTCTACCAAGCCATCGATATCGGTATCGCCGATTTTTTACTACAAATATCGGTATCGTATCGGCAAAATCATGTATCCGGTATCGTTACATCACTAATAATTATCTATCTGTCACTTATTCCAAAATTTTTACAAACATTCAAATTAAATATACACACAGGAGGCCAGAAAATTGCTTTTTTTGACTTTTGTGATTTTGTCATTTCTGAAAAAAAAATTTTTTGGGAAGTTTTTAGTAATTTTTGCTTACGCACGTTAGGGGGCCCCCGCGCCAAGGGGGCCCCGTATAATTGATACGGCTAATACGGCGGTAGCTACGCCCCTGGTATGAATCAATGAATGTAATATGTATCCACAGTCCACACTGACAGTATTTACTTATTTCTTTGATAATCTCTTTACTTACAGCTTTACAGATTTTTAGCACGCCTATATTAGCTTCCTGTATGTTTGTATGTAACCGACAGATTTTAGAGTCGATAATGACCGACTTTAAACGAATATTTTTCAAATTGTACACTTATCAAGGGTTGGCGACATTACAATAATTTTAAAACTTTATCTTATTAAAGCGTATTTTAGTTTTTTGAACTATATTTATTTCTTGAGAGAATCGTTAGACTCGTATATAAGAATGTATTATTATTAAAGGCAATTTAATTAAGTCATTTACAATTATTTTTCATATTTCAAATATAATTCGCTATCTTCTCTAACTAGTAATATTCAAAAAGATAATTCTGTCACGTTTCCCAAATTCCTTTTCCCCAGGGAGCTGCTCGTATAATGGGACATCGTCAAAGAATTATGAAGTGAGCGATCACGCCACAGGGACGCAATTAATTATCATTTACGATTAATATAAATGATCTAAGAGTTATTTATTAACACTGAGGATATTAAAATAATGGGCTATATTTATGTAATACTAGCCCGCTCGTTCCGGTAAAAATCGTTCGATAAAACCGAAATAAAATAGCCTATGTGACGTAGAAAAATGTAGAGCCTTTCAATAGGTGAAAGAATTTAAAAAAACGGTCCTGCAGTTTTTGTGTACATAAAATTAAAACATAGGTACATAATATTATATAAAAGCACAATCCTCTTTATAAGTAATAGTGGTAATAGCTAAAATTAGCGTACTACGTAATTTCGTTTATAAATAATTATGAAAAATAAGGTCAGAACTTTGTAAATTCTAATCCGAACTCTATGCTGCATTAAACCATATATGTATATGTAGATTATAATATTATTATAGTCATTGTATAACGGTGCATTTACATCAAACGCACATAGAGCTAGAGCTAGAGCAAGAGCATTCTTTCGAGTCTAATCGAAACGATCTCGTATTCAGTGTTTTTCAATATTAGAACATTCGGTGCATTTAGATTAAACGAGAGAATAACCTTACTCCATTATGTCAAATTATTTTAGTGTAAACAGGCGTAGAGCATTCTTTCGTTGTTCCATGGACAAATAGAGTTGTTCTTAGTGCGTTTGAAAAGATTCTATGCTTGTTTTACACTAAAAGATCACGAAAGAATGTTCTTGCTCTAGCTCTAGCTCTATGTTCGTTTTAATGCACGTAATATAATGGACTAAATAATAAACAAAGAATAAAAAATATTATCCTATGTTTTAATAGTTGAATAAAGAGTTGGTTTCGAAAACTAAAAATAATTTTAATAATTCCCGTAGTCACGTTTTTACTTGAGGAAGTCTTGGTTGAATTTATTCATATTTTTTAAGAAGATGAAAAATTATGAAAATTTTGCAGAAAATTGAATTAGCTTTATGACTACGGGCGCCTTGACATTTTACATGACTAAAATAATATAGGAGTTTGAAAAAGCTCCCATATTAGGTATTTTAAAAAAGTAAAAGAACGTGCTTTAATAAGATAAATTCATGAGATTATTGTAGTATTGTCAAAATCTATATATTATAAGAAATTACACGAGAGGCTGGGTTAAATATTAGTTTGAAATGTAATAAGAATGTACTGCGATTCTACACAGCTACCTAATCGATGTAGGTAGTTGATAACAAAACGCAGCAAGTCAACGACTATTAGCAAAGTGAAGGTAGTTGGGTCGAACGTCGTATAAACAACGTCCGAGCCCCTAGGCACGATTCGTACGAATGCGCCACGAGTCAAAGGAACGCGGCAATTTATAGTATGCGACAGCTAAACATGTTCGGACAGGAAACAGTGACAACTATATTGACAACTACTCATCCTAGACTGGGGAAGAAGCCTTTAAAAATAATAAAAAGATAAAAAAAATGGCAGTCGGATGAAACCTATTAGAAAAGGAGGGGAATATGATGAAAATAAAAGGAAAAATAAATTACGGTCAATCCGAGTTCGGGAAGTGGGAGGGGGGAGCTTTTAAGAGAAAAAAATGGTTTCTCTCGATTTCCGACAAAACTACAAGTCCTACGGAAAAAAGTTCAATGGCAAAGTTGTAGGTAATTAAAAGTTCTACAACTTTTGTATTCACAATTTTTTCACATAACTTCAAAATTTAGGTGAAAAATTCAAAAAACCAAGTTTTTGGTCTTTTATTTTTATCTACTTCAAAATTTTTTTTTTTCTACGAAATTTGGTGGAAACTTACTTTATTATGTCCCAAATACACTGTAATTTATTTGATTGAAAATATTTATTTTTTCGCCTTATTTTGAATTAATACCAAAAAAACAACCTAATTTTCAATCGAAAAGTCACCCGTCAAAATATCAGCTTTTTTCAAAAACTTGGGGAGCCTTTTATTCATTGAAATCTCTACTTTTATATGGTGTAAAAAAAAATAAACACCACCATAGTAAATGTTCTCAGGAAATGCATACAAACAGTGTGATAATGAGCTTTTACTAAATCAGGCACACTTCTCGAACTCTATATCTTCTCTTGTATCGGCTTTTCGGTAATATTTCAAAAGAAAAAAAATTATCTGTTCTAAGTATAATATTTTACAGCATATTGAAAAGCAAAATGATGTCGATAAAAACATTTCAGGTAGTTTGAGAAGTGTGCCTGATTTAGTAAAAGCTCATTTTCACACTGTTTGTATGCATTTCCTGAGAACATTTACTAAGGTGGTGTTTATTTTTTTTACACCATATGAAAGTAGAGATTTCAATGAACAAAAGGCTATCCAAGTTTTTGAAAAAAGCTGATATTTTGACGGGTGACTTTTCGATTGAAAATTAGGTTGTTTTTTTGGTATTAATTCAAAATAAGGCGAAAAAATAAATATTTTCAATCAAATAAATTACAGTGTATTTGGGACATAATAAAGTAAGTTTCCACCAAATTTCGTAGAAAAAAAATAAATTTTGAAGTAGATAAAAATAAAAAACCAAAAACTTGGTTTTTTGAATTTTTCACCTAAATTTTGAGGTTATGTGAAAAAATTGTGAATACAAAAGTTGTAGAACTTTTTATTACCTACAACTTTGCCATTGAACTTTTTTCCGTAGGACTTGTAGTTTTGTCGGAAATCGAGAGAGACCATTTTTTTCTCTTAAAAGCTCCCCCCCTCCGATTTCCCGAACTCGGATTGACCGTAATTTATTTTTCCTTTTATTTTCATCATATTCCCCTCCTTTTCTAATGGGTTTCATCCGACTGCGATTTTTTTTTGTTTCAAAAATTATCTACTCTAGTCTATCCACAAAAATATTAAATCAAAAGTTACGTCTAACAATATATAAAAATGAAACCCGTTTTCCTTGGTCACGGCATCACGCGTGAAAGGGTGGACCGATTTCGATAATTCTTTTTTTATTATATTCCTTGAAGTACGGGGATGGTTCTTATGTAGAGAAAACGTAAATATGTACCACGGGAGAAGCCGGGGCGGACCGCTAGTCATAAATAAATTCACAGCTAATAAAGCAAGTTAAAATGGACAAGAGCTTCTCGGCTGACTTAATATTTTATAAACATGCCGACACAATACGTAGATATTTTTCCCGACGTAAGTAACAAAATCTTGGATCCACCAAAAAAAAAAAAAAAATATCAAGATCGGTCCATCCGTTTAGCTGTGGTTTAGTAAAACACATAGTTCAGAAACACACACATGTACAGAGAAAATTTCATAAAAATTAGTTCAGTAGTTTTAGAATAACTTCTATTTGAACATTTAAATACTTAACTTAGTTTTTCTGCACTTATTTGGCGAAGCACTTTCAACACAATAAAAAATATTCTTTGTTATGAGCTGAATAAAGGTTTTAAATTTTTATATGAATTCAGTAATTTTCTTAACACAAGGAAAAACTGCAACTCTAAAATAAGAACATTTTAAAGAATGTTTCACAGTTAAAAATGCCAACAAAGTTTTGTTTTCGTTAAAATATTATTTTCAACCACTGAAAAGCTGTTTTCACCGACCTCCATTGTGTTGAATATGAAATAATTTATTACTTGTAGTAATATTTATAGTGGTATTTATTTAAAGTAGGTTTTTTGGCTATAAAATAATTAATTTTTTAATCAACTACATTTTCTTGTTATATAAAAAATTAGGAAAATTATTCGTAATTATATAGAGCAGATGCATTACACATTTTACTGATGGATAAAAAAAGTAAAAATTGTCATAATTATATAGAGCAGATGCATTTCACATTCTTTTTTACTGATCGATAAATAATATTTACGAAATGATTTTGCAACTATCATTTTAATTTAATACAAAGCAGTTGAATAATATGTAATTTAAAAAAGCATTACTAGTACTTGTTACTTCATGGCAATGGTAACAGTGCACCGGAAAAAAAAATGAGAAAAATTTTACCGCCAAATTGATGGAAAATGCAGATCAAAGGCGTTACAGGAAGTCTACATGAATGAATATTTCCTTCGTTTACGACAGGAAAAGGGAGTACAAATATGTTTTTTTTTTGTATGTTATAATCATATAATACGATTTTCATATGTACTATAATAATATAGGTAATAGATATATTATCCAGCTCTAGTTATGTAGTCATAAAATTATTTATGACTCTACCTAGAGTTAGTTAGATTTTTGTATTTGTACATTAAACTTATTTATAAATCTGATATATTGACTAGCTTGGCGAATTTTGAATATTATATTTCCTCGATTTCTCAACCCGAAAATTGGCAGTGCCGCGAAACAAATTAAATTATACAAAGCTAATTTGCATTTGCAAAGCAGAGGCAATTAGCTAATTGTTGAGCAGGCGTCGGGCGGCCACGGAAATAACGTTGACTCATTGACAACACTGGAACTCAAACTTGAACTCAAACTAATCAACTAGATTACTTAACTTAAAGTCTTGTTAAATTCGTGATATTAAATCTATACTAATATTATAAAGCTGAAGAGTTTGTTTGTTTGAACGCGCTAATCTCAGGAACTACTGGTCTGATTTGAAAAATTCTTTCAGTGTTAGATAGCCCATTTATCGATGAAGGCTTTAGGCTAGTTTAGGTTTATGATAATATATTTAAACTTAAAAATATATTGTTACCTACTTTGTAAAAGCTCTTAAGCTAGATTTAGTATATGAGTAAATAAATAAATTTATAAGTATGCAAAAAATCTAATTTGAAAATTATAGATATGTAAGATATATTATGCCTTTCCGGGAAACTTACTTTACTCACTATAAGGTTGTCAAAGTCTACCTATAACTTCAGCTTTCTGTTAGGAAAAGTCCCATTGTAGTCGTTCCGAACATTGTCCTATATAAACATAAAGTTGTGTGCTAGTATTTACTTTCACATGCTCTTAATATAAAGTTTTTGTCTTGATACTAGAGCGAGATACTTCAATTCAATTTGTATAGACTCTACAATCTTGCTACCTTTTCTTAGAATACGAACCGTATTCAGAAATGGACTTGAGATTCACTGCACTTGTCAAGAGAAGAATTGATGAGATTTTTCTCTTTTGAATTGATTTTTATCTAACCACACTAAGAAAGATCACTTTTTTTAATCTACTGTATACCTACATATTTCTTTGACATTTTCGTTCATGGTACAGAGGTACCGTGAACTTTATTAATTAGATATGATTAATTTTATTTTTGCAAGTGTCAAACGTTCAAAAGAGTTTTATTTCATTTTGAGTGTCACGGGGTAGACACCCCGGGGTGTATTTAAATTATAAAATCATCCTTTTTATAGTATCAATAATTACGAAGTACATAGTCTTAAAGATATTGATGTAGCTAGTTGATTACAATGTAAAGATCTTTTTTCGCAAAATTTCCAGCTGTATATTTTTCAATAATTAGGTAGGTACTTGTTCGTGGGAGTAATAAATTGATGGATTTGATAAACGTATCTTCAAATTCTATTAACATTAGGCATATTAACACGTTCACTGCGGCATGTCCAATATCGGGCCATCAGCGACTACACCACAGTGCGGCGCCCAAAATCGCAGTTTTCACCGTGGTGCGGCGAGGTTTTTTATATGTTAATCAATGACTAGAAAAGAGACAAATATATTTTTGTGATCACAGTTTGAAGTAGGACTCAATTTCGTTTAAAAATCGTATGGCAAAATATTGGACACACGCATAGAAAAGAAACCGTTTCTTTTGTGTGCGGCATGTCAAATATTTTGCCATGGACAAGCACCTCATGCCGCACTGTACTGCGAGCGCGCCGCGTGTCAATCTCGCATAGTGATGTACCAGGACCGCACGCGTCGTTATCAAATTTTTAAATGACAATGATACCTTAGAGGCTTTAGTTTTTTTACTTTCTTTTATTTCGTAGCATAAATGCAAAAATGTGATGACAGTTGTGAAAATAATATAAAACATTAAAACAAAAGTTACTGAACAAATTAAAACAAAAGTTACTGAACAATTTCCTGATAGTACTCTATCAAGTACCTTGTTTTATATGTGTTTTTTTTTTGTATCGACGATCTCGTTATCTGTTAACAAACAGACTGAAATATACAAAATTGATTTATATCGATATCGATGTTTTATTTTACAGTGTTTCCCATCGCTATTACTGTAAACATGCCGTATCAACGCAGTGCGGGATGGCAAATAATTTTTCACAAAATCAGGGGTTTACATTTTCCCTCATATCTTTTAAACTATTGGGTCAAACTAAAAGCTATTTATGCGGTATATACAAGACTATATATACTATTATCCGAAAAAAAAATTTTGAAATATCTTGAAATTTCATGAAATTATTAACCTTCAAAGTCAGTAGGTGCGATGTGATAAAAATGGCTCATGACGCACAGTGGTGAACTTGCCGATGTGAAGTATGGAAGACATGCCGCAACAACGGTAAGTTTGGCATTTTAGGTGCCGCAGTGAACGTGTTAATCTTATACCGAGAAAAAACCAACCAAATCTCCCTTTCAAAGATAGCCGTAACAATATTTAAATAAAAGAATATGCTTCTTTCCATTCAATTATCATAAAGGGGTTCTTACGTCATTCTCAGTATTCTTCAAAAGGTAACCTCAAGGAAAATATTCAAAAATAGCAATTTTCTTAACAATGTAACTTTTTCTATTATTTCTAATTCTAATAAGAGCGGCAGTGTGTGTTGAGCGGTCTTCATGGAAGGATGTCAGTTTGGCTTGCAAAAGTGCTTGCGGAAAAATTTGCGTTTTAAAATAAGTTTGTGTGATTTAATAATAGATTGTGTTTATTTATAAATACATGCGGTTGTTTGGATTACGTGATAATTTAATATAGTGTTTAATTTTGGATGCGTTTTGTGTTTGTGAAGTTTAATGCGACTATAAACATTGGAATTTGGTTAGTATTTTCTCTACCTTTTATATTTAATTTTTCTCTATAAAAAATATTGGTGTAAAAATATTCTATGAGTTAGTATCCAGCAATCCCTAATTAGGATTTATATTTAATTTAATTTCAGTATTATATATCGTGGCGACCAATATTTAATATTTAATAATAATTTTCAATATTTTTTTATTAACGGGTTATTACTTTATGCTGTAAAAAAACATAGACAAGACGACTATGTGATTCTAATCATTCGAAAAACATAAACTATAATTTAATCTAGCCTATATATTTTTTTTATTGAGACAGTATTGGTACATTAGTCTTAAAAAAAATTGTTTTGTCGTTCGAGAAAATATGAAATCACACATGTGAATGACTTCTGAAAACATTACTCTTTATTAATAGCCAGCTGTTATGAATATTAATATATTTTTCTTTTTGTTTATCAATATAAAAACTATCTTAAAATTGAACCAATTGATCAGAAAATTTGATCATAATCGGTTCAATGGTTTCGGAGCTTAATGACGTCAAAGCTCTTGCCAAGTTATCAAGTTTAAGTTACTAAAACGGCACTGGAAAAACATACGGAAATGTGAATTTTCTTTGTCCATTATATGAAAATGGTGAAATATTAAAAAGATTGTATTCTTATTTTTTAAATCTTATTCTAAATAAGATCAATCCATAAACGAGATTCCTCGCGCGTGTAATAATTCATATTATAATATCTATAAAATTTCATAAATATGAGTTTCATAAATGAAGCTTGGTTCAAAAACAAATATATTTTTATTATTATACTTGCTCATCCCATTATTATTAAAGTTTGTGAGGATGACGTGTGTACTATGCATATTTGTTATTCTTTCATGAAAAAACGGACGGATTCTGTTCAAACTTAACAGTAATTATAGGTTGTAAAGTCTATAATTTATACACCAGAATAATACATGATATGTATATACTTCACATCAAAACGAAGCCATTTTAATATATTATTTTAGTGTCTGGAGATAGTTAGAAGGCTAAAGAGCGACATAATTTTCTTTTTACCGAGATGAAACATATTATGTATTCCCATGAGTTTCCTTTTACTACGCAAGCGAAGTGTCACCATAAAAGTCTACCTATGTACTTTCCACTTCAGGGACACAAGCCTAACTTAGGTTTTACGCTGGCCATATATATGGGTAAAATTTGACAGACTAACAACTTATAAGACTATAATATAATAATATGTAATATAGTAACTTAATCCTAACCTTATATCGTCAAATTATTATTATTTTTTTTCAAATTGTGTTTCATCATGGTGTATTATTTCCACTAGGGTAAGAGCTTAGAGCATTAGTTTAATGCTTTAAGGGTAAGTGAGATATTGATATGAACAATGCACGAAAAAATCTCTGTACATTTTAAGTACCTTATTAAGTTATTTTAATTGTCCTATATGTTGTACAGTGTAAAGAATTTTCATTCATTCATTCATAAAATTTAAAAATTTTGGACACTTATCTAGTTCGAACCTTTGACATTAAATTGAAGATCTTAACCAATGATACACTGCTCTTTAGAATTGTATAGGTACATCTAAATGTATGTAAATAATAAGATTTGTAGCAGGTCTCTTGCCCCTAATTGATTGAAAGCATTTTGTATCGAATTACCGATAAAAATCAGCCAATACCGAGAATTTGATTCAACGGTATAATAAACTGTTATTAACTAGCTATTAAAAGTGACATAGATATAATTCATTTTTCACAGCTTATCAGTAACTAGCCGCCGACCCGCGGTTTTATCCGCATTGCTCCGCTCCTGTTGGTCTTAGCGTGATGATAATATATAGCGTATAGACTTCCTCGATAAATGGGCTATCTCACACCGAAACAATTTTTTCAAATCGGACTAGTAGTTCCTGAGATTAGCGCGTTCAAACAAACAAACAAACTCTTCAGCTTTATAATATTAAGTACTTATCCCTCCAGCCGTTTCAACGAAAAAGTAATAACGTTGTAACAGATAATTTATAAAGGTTACAATAATCTTTGTGTGTTTTCATTTGTCACAAACCTTCTTCTGTCATCTGTTATCTTCGTGACAAATTTCATCCGAGCCCGTCGAGCTATTTCAGCGTAAACAAACTTTAAAAATTAAAAGGTTATAATATTTTATATTAATTACAATTTAATTAAAAGTTTTGCTTCAAATTCCCATTCAATTTTCCATTGTGTCATTTTTACACACTATTGATACTAATTAAAATGCGCCATGAATTTAAACTCTACAAGAGATTAGAGAGCTTGCAACGTCAGCTAAAAATTAATACAATTGATATATACAAATAAATGTCAGTCTAATTCAATATAGTATCAATATATTGATTTATATTGCGTTTCTTGAGTGCTGAGATAGCATATAATTCAGTTATTGGAAACGAGAGTGATAAATTGATTCAGACTTCGTTGCGACAATTTTGTAAAAAGCTCTACAGTTGTACGCTCACACGAATAATTATGGAATTATATATTTTACTAGCTGTGCTCCGCGGTTTTACCCGCAGTGCTTCGCTTCTATTGATCTTAGCGTGATGATATATAGCCTTATAGCCTTTCTTGATAAATGGACTATCTAACGCCGAAAGAATTTTCAAATCGGACCAGTAGTTCCTGAGATTAGCGCGTTTAAACAGCGCGTTTAAACAAACTCTTCAGTTTTATTATATTAAGCACAGACATTGTATCTATTTTAAATTCCAGCTGCTGATTTACTTACATTTCTAAAATCTGAAATAATAAATAGGTCACTGCTTCAGGTTATCTACCTACTAGGTTATTGGTCTAGTTTTGAAATACTTATAGAGTACAGGCTACTATAACCATAATATGTTTTTAAACTTAAAAAAAAAGTTTTGGCACGGAATATTATAGATAAGTAAAACCTCAACCTCATAAACATTTTCGCAATGATTTCGGAAACACCTACAATATAATTTTACTATCACTTATATATTCTATTTTATCTTCTCTCAGTTCGTGAAAACGTTGACAAAAACAATGGTCAACATTATTTATTGCAAAAGCAATAATACCGTCATTAGAGGCCTCGTATTTATGACGTGCACAAAATTTTTATGAGCACTCGTCAAGTCATATATGACTTCTTTATATGTTATATTATATAGATAATGTCCGTGGCCTTGGTAGCTAAAATGAGATATTTTTGACAAGTGTCAAAAAAAACCTGAAAAAAAGAGCGTGTGTGCCGATCACACCTGTCAGAAGTGAAACTTCTTTGGCAAGAATTAAAGATACCAAAAACGTCGCCTTTCTTCATGACGTGACGGTATTGCCATCACGCGACCTTGAGATTCTCCACGCGCTTAAAAAAGTTTCATTTCAAAAAAACACTCAGTACAAACTACTTTTTAACAAAAGTTACTTTTAAACAGGTCCGGTTATACCAGCTTTATTCAATAAATTACGTTGATTTAAGATACACACATTTATCTATTTCATATAAAACTTTTAACAGGAGATACTTATTCAAACTTACAAAAATAAACATCTAATAACACTATGTTTGACGCAAATCTATAAGGTACGTGATACAGTAAATCAAATTTAATTATAAACAACTAGCCAAACCCATTTTTTTCGGGCTAAAACAAATAAACTACACAGGTATAATGTATTTTCCATTGGTGAAGGAATTTTCGATATCCATTATGACCTTTGAGTTTATCAAAATAAACAAACATTATTTTCCTTTTAATTTCAATATAGGGTTAATATAAAACTTGCAATAACTGTTTTTCAGTTCAAGTCTCTTCTAAATTCGACGAAAATGTCATCCTAGAGCCCTTAGTAGAGCCATAGTATACACTACATATACAGGGTGTAATCGTTAAGTGTGCACAAGCGATTATTCCGTTACTATTGCAGATATCAAAAAACTTTAAACTGATATCGAAAGTACTTAACCTAATGAGTAAAATGGCCATAACAAATTTTTAAAATTAAAACGAAAAATATCCAAAAATGTTACATTAAACGCTCCCATACATTTTATTTCCCATACATTTTGTATCCATAGCAGATTTTCGAAGTGACGTCCTCATTTTTCAATACAATGAGGTAATGACCCTGAATTTGGCAGACAGCAGACAAAATGTAATTTCAGATTGGGATATCTCTAAGCGAAATTAAGTTTTACATGTTTACCAAATTGGAAATTATTTGTCGTTGATTTACCTACAGGTGATAATAAAGAAAATTTTATTTTATTTTTTTAATTTTTTTTTAAATAAAAAATAAAATTTTGGGAAGCTCTCACCGTGTTCCCAATTGTTTTATAAATCTGAAACTTTCAAATTTAGTTTATTATTGGATTCTGAAAAGGTGATATCAGTTAGTTTTTTCATTTCGGCTTGGAATATTCTGGGACGTATATCTACCAGATAAATTAATTTTTAGTGGAAAAAAGGAAAAGTCATATTTTCGTCTTTAAAAAATCTAAAGGTGATATTTTTTTAATTTTAAATTTGTCGGTCGGATCATAAGATATCCTAATTTTTAAATTTTGATGCCGGATATTAAAGTGAAAATTAATCAAAATAAAAATCAAAATAATGTCATGTCTTCATTTTTAATAAATCTACAAATGATATATCTCAGATTTTATAATTTCTTATTTATTTATTGAATATATGCTCATCTTTTGATTTTTTATCCGAAATGGAGAATATCAGGCGTGAATTTTTTTTTTTTATTAAATAAAGAAAAACATACTATCAAGGCAATTCAACTGTTAATATTCAGCCCATAATAAGAGTAAATTATGGAATAAAATATTTTCAGTCTTTATATCATAGCCCGGTCAAATACACCTTTGCAATAACAATAATTCCTAAAGAGCTAAATTGTGGTAGGGGTGTACCATAACAAATAAAGTTTTAAAAGTACAAGTTTTAAGATCCCATGTGTGCAACAAAAGTTATTCGGGGTCAAAGGAAAAACGGACAGGACGGTAAATTTTATAAAAAAAATACCTCAAATAAGTACTACTTCTTATAATTATTCTGTACAAAAATGATCTCCATGTTTTCTTTCCCAAGAGTAACGAGAGTTTAGAGGGTGTGCCTATAAACTCACCAGCTCTCCACCAAAAATTTGGCTCTGTAGGAATTATTGTTATTGCAAAGGTCTAATTTGACTGGGCTATGATATAGAGACTGAAAATATTTTATTCCATAATTTACTCTTATTATGGGCTGAATATTAACAGTTGAATTGCCTTGATAGTATGTTTTTCTTTATTTAATAAAAAAAAAAAATTCACGCCTGATATTCTCCATTTCGGATAAAAAATCAAAAGATGAGCATATATTCAATAAATAAATAAGAAATTATAAAATCTGAGATATATCATTTGTAGATTTATTAAAAATGAAGACATGACATTATTTTGATTTTTATTTTGATTAATTTTCACTTTAATATCCGGCATCAAAATTTAAAAATTAGGATATCTTATGATCCGACCGACAAATTTAAAATTAAAAAAATATCACCTTTAGATTTTTTAAAGACGAAAATATGACTTTTCCTTTTTTCCACTAAAAATTAATTTTTCTGGTAGATATACGTCCCAGAATATTCCAAGCCGAAATGAAAAAACTAACTGATATCACCTTTTCAGAATCCAATAATAAACTAAATTTGAAAGTTTCAGATTTATAAAACAATTGGGAACACGGTGAGAGCTTCCCAAAATTTTATTTGTTATTTAAAAAAAATTAAAAAAATAAAATAAAATTTTCTTTATTATCACCTGTAGGTAAATCAACGACAAATAATTTCCAATTTGGTAAACATGTAAAACTTAATTTCGCTTAGAGATATCCCAATCTGAAATTACATTTTGTCTGCTGTCTGCCAAATTCAGGGTCATAATGAGGTACTACTATTTAAAGTTTCTAAAGGAACTTTCCTTCAAATTTGCGAAGTAATTAAAGCAGAAAACCAAAATATAAAGTAAGAAAAAGCTAAAATCCTTCATATTAAATGTACATGGGATATTCATATTTCATACTAAACGTATGGGAGGGTTTCATGTTAATTTTTTAGATATTTCTCGTTTTATTTTTAAAAATTTATTATGGCCATTTTACTCATTAGGTTAAGTACTTTCGATATCAGTTTAAAGTTTTTTTTATATCTGTAATAGTTACGGAATAATCGCCTGTGCACACTTAACGATTACACCCTGTATGTGTATAATCTAAGCCCTGTATAGTACAGGAATTGACCGAGCTGAAGTTGGCATTAAACTGTCCTGCTTATGTTGGTAGTTTTTATTACAGCTTTTATCTTATGAAAATTTTACGTTATACGCATCGATTGCGCCTAGCTTCAGTCCTGTAATAAAGATATAACTATCTTAAGTCTAGAGAGTGGCATAGGCTACTTTTTACCCAGGTGGAATAGATATTTATTTGCTATGGGAATTTCTTTTAAACATGTGGGCAAGGCCATGGGCCGTAAGCTTGTAAATAATCATTTAACTAGTAAAGTATTTTATGTGTGGCAATAGTTATTGAAATAAAGAACTCAACTACTAGTATTCTCAATGTTATCACCGAGTCTAATGTTATTATCTACGCCGGCTCATTTTAAACTGTACAATCAGCTGTGGTTGTATTAGTTATGATAATTTAGCGTAAAAACAATTCAACTGAAACTGTATGAGATATCGAATGACTGAATTACGCAATGTACATGAAAGTTAAGAAAAAAAAATAGTTTATTAGTACAAAAAGTGTTTCTGGTAGTAGTTAAGTAGGTGTGTAAAATCTGGAAATATTTGCTGTAAGATTTTAGAATTTGATAAAATTGTAATTAGTACCTAACTCAGCTCCAAATGAAAATTAAAATGAATAAAAATATTCTTGTGTTTAATGTTTATTTTACTCGAAATTAAGATTATTTCACGTGAATCAGGAATTAGAGGTTCTATATTGACATTTTAAATTGAGGAAACTCAGTGTTGCCTTCATCGCGCTTGACATAAATATAATTTAAAATATAAATAATGAAGACTTTAATTAGGTACCAATATTCTCTACATTTTATTTAAAATAGTAAGTACGTATGTTAATAAAGTTTTTATTATTTATTAGATTATTTGACTGAAATAAATATGAAAACCAATAAATAAATTAACATCTTCCTATCGAATAAGTTAAGGTTTTTTCATTGTTAGTATACTTATTTAACTTACACAATATCAAATACAAATACATATAGCACACAGCTTCTTATTTAGCAAGATTTAGGATGATGAGAAATGATTTCAAATTCTCAGTTCATGATGTTTATCGACAAACATACATAGACATTATTGTAATATAGGATTAATATGGTGAAATTAAATAAGGCGGTTTCAATATTAAATCGTTCCTCAATTTGACAGAGCATTTGGAGTGTAGATTGACAAAGTGTGGAATTATGTATACCTGAGTACCACAAGGTGCCACAAGGGACGTCAAGGGTTAAAAAGTAATCTACTTCCCTAAATCAAATCTCAATGTCCCGTCAAAATCGGTCAAGCTGTGTCGGATATACACACAGGATATACACCAACACATAGAGACAATAGGCATAATACTCATAATTTCCTTTTGTTAGATGCAGTTATCGACCATTTCATAAAAATCTGTCAATTTAACATTTTGACATAAAAGTAAGTTTTAATTAGTAACTATATCTAGATTCTAGATACTAATAAAAATAATAATAAAAACGAATCAACGGCTTCGTATTCCCTGTAGAAATTGCTTTCCAAACTATTAGTTTTTTACAATTTCACAAAAGGTAATTTTTATGTTTCACTGTTGTGTATGTTTTTACACTTAACTAGGCACTCATCTCGTGCGATAAGATTAAAAATAAAATTGAAAATGGTCCAGTAGTTTCGTACAAACAAAAAGCTTTCCTCTATTCACACAATACCTACCCGTAGATTTTAATTTGTAGTTTTATAGCATTCAAATGCTTTATAATTAATAAGAACATTTAAAAAAATAGAAATAGTATTCACTGAATAGTATTCACTGGCTGAGGGCTTGAGGCCGCATTGGTCACGCCACATACGAAGGCGAAAGACGCGGATTCGAATCCCGCCTCGTAATTGTTTCTATACTTTCAAGTTTCAACATCTCTCATCTGTACAGATTGAATTTAATAATCAGCAGATCAAAGCGTTACTACAGGAAATATATTTAATTGAATAAATACTAAAACGTACATTTCATTTAGTTTACCTCAAAACGAAGGTACTTACAGGTCCAATCTTTTCACAGACTCTGATTCAGAAACGTAAAACCATCAGTTAACAAGTTGAAATAAAAATAAATTCACGCAATTTATTACTGACAGTTCCGTTGCTTCAGTAAATAGGAATTACGTATAAATAGTGAATCTGTTAGCAGCAACGGGCCATAAAGTTGTTTGTAATAACAGGGACAGCTGGGATACATCACATAGTCGATGTTTGATGGATGTCATGTGGCGAATGGTGTTTTGACTACCTAGCTGAGTATCAATCCTCTTAGAAAGAATAAAGATTTGAAACAGCAGGATATAGGTGTATAGAAAACTAGCAGTGTCGCGTGGTTTCACCCGCGAATGATCCCGCAGGAAACCCGGAGAAATCAAGTATTTCTTTACTTAATTTGTTATTCTGGTACATAAGCGAAATCACTGCCAAATCGTATCAAAGTTTTACCATAGCAGATTAACCAACATAGGTAAATACTACTTCCATCCATCCTCATACTTTCGCATTTATTTAGATGCTAGTGGAATTATATAGGTAGTTTCTTGGTATAAACTGTAAACTTTTACCATATTTTGAATTTATTATCTATACTTAATATTATAAAGATGAAGAGTTTGTTTGTTTGTTTGAACGCGCTAATCTCAAGAACTACTGGTCCGATTTGAAAAATTCTTTCAGTGTTGGATACCTAGCTCATTTATCGAGGAAGGCTATACTATATATCATCTTCATCACGCTAAGACCAACAGAAGCGGAGCCACGCGGGTGAAACCACGGAGCGCAGCTAGTAAACTATATTTTGAATTTATAGTAACCGTACCTATTGGCAAAGATATTGTTGATAACCATAGGGACTAGCTGAAGATTTTATGTTAATTAATCTATTTCCAATAACCAAAAAAATAAATACATACACAAGTAGGTACAATAACATACTAACGATAGAGATACCTACATAAGTTTATCCATAAAAAACAACTATACTAAGCTCTACAAAATACTTAGGAAACTCATTTATTATGTTTTTCAGAAGGTAATTAAAAAGAAAGGAAATTATGAAATTCCTAAAAGTTAATCATAATCATAGTTCTAAGTAATTTGTTGGGATATTGTTTACAGAAGGTCTCTTGATAAGTTATTATATAATAAAAATACTTACCTACAAATTTTTCTATTTTCGTCCAAAAACAAAACTATGAGGAAAACGCAAGAAAAACTTCGTCTAACGATGGAAAACAACTAACATCCAGATGGTACTAATAAGTTCTCGTTGTAAAGAAACAATAAAACATACTACGATAATAGAATCGTTATTTTACTGTATTATGTTGTCTTTCTGTGATTTAGATCGCTGTAGAGTCCGTACTTTGATAATACCTACTCCTCACTTATATTATAAACGCGAAAGTTTGTGAGGATGGATGGATGTTTGTTATTATTTCTCGTAAAAGCTACTGAACCGATTACAATGAAATTTGGTGTGTCGGTAACTGAAGACCCCAGGCGAAGCCGCGGGCGTAAATCTAGTAATTTATAAATGTAAAAGTTACTATGTCGTCTGCACAGGTCGTCTGGCTCTTCTTCGCGTCTAAAAAACTTAACCGATTGGGATGAAATTTGGTACAGATATAGTTTGAGACCGCAGAAAGCACATGGGATAGATTTTATCTCGCAAATCGGGGAACTATGCTGGTTTTTCTTTGACAAAGCGGGCGAAAAGCTAGAATTATTGGATCGACTTATTTCTAACTGTGTCCACGTTCTAACTGTGTTTACGAGGGTTTTACTCAGGTACTTATAAAAAAAAAACAATGTCTATCACGTACTGTTGAGGCTATTCTGAACTTCGCTTTATGACCTGAAGGTGTCTTTTGCGATAAAACAGCTTTCAACCATGTTTATAGCGGAGTACATTCTTTATATCTGAGACATTAAACTCCGTGTATCTATTATTATGTTTTACGACATTTTCTTTGTTATAGTATACTTAAAATTTTTAAATATAAGTTATAAACGCAGTCGGAAAACTTTGTTTTTCAAAAATAAATCGTTTTACGTAAGTATTCTTAGGTATTCTTAGGTATAGTTCCTAAAATAAATACTAACAATCCTCTGAAGTTGATATTACAATTTTACGGAATTATCAATGAACTAGCTGCGCTTCACGGTTTCACCCGCGTGGTTTTGCTCCTGAGCCTTCCTCGATAAATGGGCTATCTAATACCGAAATAATTTTTCAAATCGGCCCAGTAGTTCCTGAGATTATAGCGCGTTCAAACATACAAACAAACAAACTCTTCAGCTTTATAATACGTACATAATTATATAATACTTTGTTAAAAAAATCTACGCTAGTAGGTATCAATAAAAACATAAACTTATTTATTATATAAAACTACTATCAACATGTAACTCTTTTTCCGCGCGAATACCGGATACATATCCTATGCCCTTGAATGCAATAATGAAACGTTAAAAAAACACTAAAGTAAACAATTGATCTAAACAAAGATTTCTATAGCCCTAATCTCGTACAATCGGTCACAACATAACTTGAAAATGGCTGAAGCAAAGCGCTTTCCGCGTACAAAGCTGTAAGCAAATCTAATTTAGTTCAACAATAAAATCATGAATACCATAGCACGGCGAGTTCATTGAATAGTATTTTATTACGTTATTTCCTCGGTATAATGTACCCATTTCATTATTTGCACAGCAAACGTCTTTAATGACGTTTTAAGAGAGCAAAGGGTCATTGTGACTAAACTTTTGTGATATTGTGCTTTTATGTTATTGATTATGTTTGTGGTGTTCTTTATGAAACCACGATGGCATAAAACTAACGTAAAATTTGAAATTCTTAGCTTTAATATTGAATACCAATAAACTGAATATGCAGGAGACGATTTCTTCTTTATTTTATGGTAGCCACTGGCCATAGCTGAGAAACATTTGAAAATCACGACATTCGACATATTTTAGGAGTACGATTCCAGAGACCGTTAGATCTCCCGTACCAATTTAAGAATAAGATAATTTTATCTAAACTAATATTATAAAGCTGAAGAGTTTGTTTGTTTGTTTGTTTGAACGCGCTAATCTCAGGAAGTATTGGTCCGATAGCGATTGGCGTGATGATATATTAGCCTATAGCCTTCCTCGACAAATGGGCTATCTAATACCGAAATAATTTTTCAAATCGGACCAGTAGTTCCTGAGATTAGCGCAAAAAACAAACAAACTCTGATTTCGATACGACCCGATAATGTTTTTTACCCGACTACGGCAAAGCAAAAGGAGGGTTATGATTTTGACAGGCTATGTATGTATGTATGTATGTATGTATGTATGTTCATCTGTTCCCTCGTAACTTCTAAACTACTTATCAGAATTCGACAAATGACATATCATTAGAAGCGTCTTAATTGTCCGCTGGTTATAGGCTATATAGTCCTTAATTGTCCGCTGGTTATAGGCTATATATATATGCCGGTTCTTCTCCATAGATACTGCTTTCCGAATCGGTGGTAAATGTTAAAAATACTTTAAATGTAATGACGATTCGAAAGTGCTACTAAAAGTAGTCTAATTGAATAAATAAATGTTTGAGTTTGAGTTTGAGTTTGAGTTTATAGGGTTTCACAAAATCTAATGTGGCGCCCTCTAGCGGACAAAACATACAGAGTAAAAAAATAAAGTTAAGATAAATATCCCGTGTTTGGTATCATTTGAAAGCGCTTTACTTGTACATTTTGAATATATATATATTACTAGCATTTGCTCGTGACTTTACCTGTATTCATGGGCTGATTGCATATAATTCACATATTTTCGTTCATAGCTTCTTTATTAGTTCATCAATTTAACTTTTGTTAATATTATGCGCCACAAATACACTTTAACACCAAAATAGTACAAATAATAAAAAGTAAAAAAACTAAAACCCAACTACGACAATAACCGGCGCTGAAAAAGTATAAAACAAGATTTCAGAATACTGAACTGAACAAAGTTGCTAATGTAGTTGCAAGTAAATGGACACAGTAGATTCTACCAAGATGCCTTCGTTGTAAATTGACAATAATGTCATACAATACTATTCTGAAGTATGCAATATTCCACTATGTAGAGATAAATTTCATGTTTGGAAAACCGCAGTCACACGTTGTCAAAGTGCTACGGTAGATAGATATATGTAACGTGTGACTACGCCTTTCCAAACATGAAAATTTATCTCTACATAGTGGAATATTGCATACTTCAGAATAGTATTGTATGACATTATTGTCAATTTACAACGAAGGCATCTTGGTAGAGTCTACTTTGTCCATTTACTTGCAACTACATTAGCAACTTTGTTCAGTTCAGTATTCTGAAAATCTTGTTTTATACTTTTTCAGCGCC
>CAJQZM010030985.1:4544-29563 GCA_907164665.1 Colias nastes | reverse complement strand
ACTTCATCCTGTTACGTGTTTCTAATTAAACGTCCACCACTGTATATTTTCTATCTCCAGAAATTACGCCACTCTCACAGCCAGCACGAGCGCATGAGCGTTGACTCGTTTCCGACGCACGACATGGGACCGTACCGACACGATACGACCGAATTTATCGCAGGCTCCTTCCCCACGGGGCCACAGGGGAGGGTGGTAATAGAGGGGGGGAGACCGGTTAGGTTGCATGGGGATTTTGTTTAAAAATTTTGTGGGTAGCAGAAAAACTTACGACGGTAGTTTTTTTTAGGTTTATTGTGGGTAGTCTCATGTTGTATCGAATTTTAGTAATTTTTTTGTGATTTGAAAGTGAGAAATTAGGTTTTTTTGTTGTTATGAGGCTAATTTACAAGTACCCTCAAAAATGTATAACTTTTTTGTACGGGTTTAAAATTGGTTGTGCCATAAATACTGTTTATATTAATTATAATCTTAAATTGTCATAATTAACTATATATTTTCCAAAAATAGTAAACTAAATGTATTGTCGAAGACTGATTATTGTATAAATACATAAAAATTGTTAAAAGTTAAGAGTTTTATAGTTCACTTAGAAATTAAGTCGTCCACACACACGCGATTTACTTGTTTACGTATTAGCTGTGATTAAAATATGATTTTACTTACAAAACAGACAGCTTAAAATGTAAAATAGCAAATACACATGTAACAGAATATTATTTTGTCGCTATGGCCACACTGGGCGCCACATTCAATGATTTTTTTCATACAGTCAATGATTTTGAGACGAACTTTTTGATCGAACCGTTCGACTTCAATTTCAGTGATATAGAAGTAAAGGGTTTAAAAATCTGACTTAAATTACTTCAACTATTATATTTCCTCAGTGTTTACTTCTGTAATAACGCTATGTACATAAAAATATACTCTCTTAATTAAAAAAATACATTTTTTTTAACGTAACTTGTTTTGTTTGTAAAATCTGATTAGAATATATCAATATTTATTTTTTTGAAAAATTTTATACCAATTATGACGGCATTTTAGATAGAGATGCATATATCGATAGTATCTTAGATCATTAAGTAATGATCTAAGGACAGTATAGTTCTATCTCTATCTAAAAATAGTAACGTCGTAAAGCTTGTAAGGTTTTTTAAAGTTTCTCGCTAATGATCGTTTAAAAAGATCTCATAAATTAAATGTATAAAAATCATTGAGTTACTATGTACTACGTACTAGAGAGGACATCGCTACTACACTATTAATTGTAACACGAGTTAGAGTCAATCGTCTCAAACCAATTTTTTTTTTTTGTTACATTGATTGGTTTTAACTGATAAGTTCATTCATATTTTTTTAACAAGATAATCAATATTTATTTGTTACATTGATTGGTTTTAATTTATAAGTAATAAGAGGCAGAATATCTACAAAGTGTATGACTCACTAGCCGCCCCGCGCCGCCGCGCGCTGCGCACAGATTTTGTTCGTGGTGTCCTCCCTATACGTAGTAATAATACCTCAATGGTAAAAATTTGGCCAAAACTATTCTTAAAATTTATAAATAGTTTAAGTACCTAGTTTAATATAATATATTTTTTTGTATCAAATACAAGTACATACTTAAGTAAGATTTTTCATAACTTGAGGAAGTATGAAAAACGAGTGAAAGCCTCTGAAATTTCTAAGAATGCTCGGTCTTTCGTTGTTCGCTAGAAGTTTAGTTTAAAATGCACATTAGTGATTTTTTTAAATGCTACATTTTCTAAACACAATGTGCATTTCACTGTTTCTTTTTTTCATTGTAAGTTTAAAATTTTTCGTACTTTTAAGCATTATAGACCGGGAGATATTGACACAAAATTTCGAGTCATTTGTAACAGGATGGCGGTTGTACAGGGTTCTTAGTACGCAATGACAAAAAGAAAAATTATGGTGTGAACGCTGGTACCGGCGGCTTAGTCGCGTGGGCGTTAGTCGAACTCGTCGGAAAATAGCGAAAGTCAAACGATTTGTAACAGTATGGCACTTATTTTTCCTGTAAGTTTGAGGATCAACAAATATAAATACAAAATTTCAAAGATCTAGGTGTTGGAAATCTTCACTTATATAAATTAATACTAAATTAATTTTTCAAGTATGACAGCACTTTTCCCCCCTACTAGAAGTATGGCAAATATAATAATGGTCACATTTTATCAAATACTCTCCAAAATCCAAATGCAATACTGGTACAAAAAGTTTGGCGAAATAAAAATTTTTTTGCAGATTTTCGGCGGTATGGCGACCATTTGGAATCGTCCGAAAAGTATGGCATGGCGATTTTCGTAAATGGCTGCACGACGATGGTTACCTGTGCAAAAGTTAGCCTGATACAAATGGTTGAATAATTGTTTTATTTAAATCAACACATTCGCGTCGGTATGGCGGGCTGTAAGTCACACCGGAAAAGTATGGCATGACACTACCGCCTACTTCTTTTTTATGGGCTATCGGTAAATTCTAAAATTTTTGTGTTACAATTCGTTTGACTTTCGCTATTTTTCCGACGAGTTCGACTAACGCCCACGCGACTAAGCCGCCGGTACCAGCGTTCACACCATCATTTTTCTTTTTGTCATTGCGTACTAAGACCCCTGTAGAACCGCCATCCTGTTACAAATGACTCGAAATTTTGTGTCAATATCTCCCGGTCTATTAGACATAAAAGTTTTCATTAACTATATTTATTAGTACCTAGTAAAGCTTTGTTGTAGTGTCATTAAGTTTCGTTTTATACCTATTTTTGTTAATAAATGTTTGAAACATGATTTGTCTTTTCATTTCTTACACTCTAATGTACAAACCCTTGGTATATTTACATGCGCATGCTATTGAAAATTAAAAATAAATATTTAGAAATTTAAAAGTGCAGTTAAGTTAAGTTTAAGTAAGACTCATTATGCTCATTCTTTCGATGAAAAGAAGAATGAATTTTCCCTTTTCTATTTCTAGTTTAATTTTCTTGAATAATGTGCATATTTTGGATATTATATAGATTACCAAACGTGTTATTAATTAAAATATAGTTTTTGGAACCAACAAACATGGCAAAACGAATTTTTCTATCATAGAGAACTCTATCTGCTTCGCATAATCGTGCACCCCACGGCCTACGTGCACCACCCCTGACCACACCACCTCCCCTGAGTATACATATATTATGTTCTGTGTGCACCACAGAGCAACTAATATACGTGCACCCTTAGAGCCAGCGCGCACGAGCAACTTTGTCTCCACAACTATTTTGTCTCTCCCATCAATTTGTATGGGGAGTTGCGTCGCTACGTGCGCGCACTTTCATACTAGCCCATGGGTGGGAGAGACAAAATAGTTGCGGAGACAAAATAGTTGCGAAGACAAAGTTGCTCGTGCGCGCTGGCTCTTAGATCATTTGCATCTAATAATTTGCTGCACACCAAACAGTTTGGTTTCACAAAGGGGCGCTCAACCACAGATGCTGGAGTTGCACTACTAACACATATATATAAGGCATGGGAAAACTCAAAAAATGCTTTGGGGATTTTTTGTGACCTCTCCAAGGCATTTGACTGCGTTGAACATTGTACTTTATTGCGTAAACTTAATCACTATGGGATTAAAGGACAAGCTCAGAACCTCATAGCCTCATACCTGCATGATAGGATACAAACTGTAGTTGTTAATGGAGAACGTTCTAGCGGTGCGTCAATTAACATTGGTGTTCCACAGGGATCTATTTTAGGACCCTTCTTGTTCTTGGTATATTATATCAATGATCTACCTTATTATTTACAGGATAGGTGTGAAATAGTTCTGTTTGCAGATGATACCTCATTAATATTTAATGTGGATAGGCATGACCCAAATGTTGACGAAGTGAACAGTGCTCTTTTACACATATCCGACTGGTTTACTGCTAATAATTTATTATTAAATGCCAAAAAAACAACTTGTGTTGAATTTTTACTACCAAACGTTAAAAAGTTAAGCAGAAATATTACCTTGAACGGGGAGGTATTACACCCTACAGAATCGACTGTATTTCTTGGGTTAACATTGGACGAGAAACTACAGTGGGGAGCCCATGTCAACACCGCTGCAGGTAAGCTCAGTTCAGCAGCATATGCAGTCCGAAAGGTAAGGCATCTCACCGATGAAGATACAGCTAGATTGGTTTATTTCAGCTACTTTCATAGTATTATGTCCTATGGAATTCTACTATGGGGCAGGGCAGCAGATATAGAAACTATATTTATCTTACAGAAAAGAGCCATTCGTTCTATATATAATTTACGTGCTCGGGACTCACTAAGAGATCTCTTTAAGAATACTGGTATCCTTACTGTACCATCACAGTATATATTTAATAATATTTTGCATGTACACAAAAACGCCGACTTACACACAAGAGTAGGAGATAGACACTGTTATGGCACAAGGAACAGAAATAGAATTGAAATGCCATTTTTCCGATTAGCTAAAGTTAAAAATTCATTTATGGGTCAAGGTATACGCTTTTACAATAGAATTCCTCATAATATTAAAGAGTTTAGTAGTTCTAAATTTAAAACTTATATAAAAAATGTACTAGTTCAGAGAGCGTACTACAGTATTCAGGAATATATGGACGATAAAAACCCATGGAGGGTTGTCGCGTAAAAACCACAGGACAGTTCTTTGGCATGTTATTATAATATATGATGTTACATAATATGTATTTTGTAAAATTGTAAAACTGACATGATTTAAAAGAGCAACTATGGAGTTTCTTGCCGGTTCTTCTCCGTAGATACTGCTTTCCGAATCGGTGGTAAATTTTAAAATATGTAATGACGTTTCAAAAGTGCTTCTTTAAGAAGTCTAATTGAATAAATAAATGTTTGAGTTTGAGTTTGAGTTTGAATTATTATGAGCGTGCACCCGTAAGTGTATAATCCCCAAAAACGTATACTGTTAACAGCTAGACAGTGCACGAAAAATATTTGTTTCGATTAGTGATAACATATTATTATGATCTGCTGCTTAGTGATTTCATTCCATTTCATTTGTTATTATAATGCTTCTGCTTCCTTATTAATTTATTATTAACTCAATATGTTATACAAATATTAATCTCTATCACACTCTAATATTTTAACTCTCACTATAATTACATAGAAAGAAAATTCATTAAAACGTGTTAGCTTCGCAAATCAAATAAAACGATTGCATTTGGCTGTTTGCTTGTTTACGTTCCGCTTTCCGCTATGTTCCGCTATTAAAAAGTTACAACTGTAAACATTTGCATTCGTCACGTCAAATGTCAGTGTCAACGCGGCATTGTTGTGAACGCGGCGTTCGCGTGATAAACAAATCGAAATATGAAATTGCCGGTCCGAAAATGTTATTATGTGGCAAAAGTTAGTTTCTGTTTAATGCTAGTAGTTGTATTGTTAAGTTTGTTTGAGCAATGGCGTGGCAAAAAGCGTTCTGTGGGAGCACAAGTGACGAATCTTAACGATGAGTACGAAAGAGAAATCAGGGAAGATGAAGATCGGATTGTCCCGGGTCTTGGGGAAGGTGGTGAAGCTGCTCATTTGTTCGGTGAAGACAAGCGGCTCGGCGAAGAATCTGAGAAAAAACTGGCCATTAACGTGTATTTAAGTGATAGAATCGCGTATAATAGAACTTTAAAAGGTAAGTGTTGATTTACAGTTAGAATGTGATTAATTATTCTACACCGGTATCATTGAAGTTAATATTGGGTATCTAGGGCTTGTGGTAGAGTTAGGGACATTACCAGGTGTAATTTAAGTTAAGAATAATTTTTAAATGGTTAGAAACAAAAATTATAGATGGTAATAATTATTATTTATTTGAAGTTGTTTTACCTGCAAGTTCTTTAAATTCTCGAATTTAAAGAATATATATATTGAATACATGTTAGAGTTTAATCAGTAATGCTTAGGTACACTTTATGGAATTTTTTTTCTATATTTTGTTGTTTGCGTTGATAGAGGATCTAGGACATTTTCACTTAAATTTTTATTTCTTTCAACTTTGACCAATTAAAAAAAATTATAGTTAACTGTAATGCTACTGCTCCACCTGCATCTTAGCGCGTAAATTAGCACGTTAATTAAGCCGTCACGTAGATGTGGCCAATGTTATAACGCGTTAAATTACAAACGACATTACTAACGGCGTTCAACGTTAACCGATAGCTCGGGTGTCGGTTTTTTTGACACATCAAAGGGTTTTAGCGCGTAGCTTAGCGCGCGAAGCGATGCTGGCTACATTAACGCCGTCTCATTCTGCGGGACGCACGCATTGAGCAAGGACGAATATTTAGGCAGGAACCGCACATGAGTACGATAATGATGGAGTGGTCAAATGAGAAAGCATTAGAATTTATAGAGCTTTTGCAATCGGAACCATGCCTTTGGAATCCAAAGCTGCAATCGCACAAGAATCGATCGGTTTTTTTCGATCTTCTTCGATTTTTTTTGGTATTTTCCTTCTTTTTGAATTACATAGATTCATAAATAATAATTTATCACGCTCATTGCAGCAACTAGTGTAGCTGCTTTAACCTCCATTCTGTTGTGTGTTAACGCGTTAACTTCTTGAAAAATTAGCTCAGCGTTGTTTGTTACCTTAATGTAGCCAACTCAAATTTTTAATGCGTTAATTAACGAGTAGTTGGACATTAACATCAACGTTAACGTTAATGCAGGTGGAGCAGTAGCATATTACATAATTTTTAAATAGAAAAAAATGCAATATAAGCAATCTATTATCGCCAAAATTTATAGGAAGTAAGACACATAAAACTATAAATTTTGTCACTGAGTGGTCTTTTTGTAACCCAGGAACCAGGCAAACACTTCAAAAAATATTTACACAGATGAGATAGTTGTAGCGACTACACACTTACCTGCATGCATTTTACCCATGAGTTAAGATTGCAATAAGCATGTAGTATCACTACATAGTATAAAACAAAATCGCTTTCTCTGTCCCTATGTCCCTTTGTATGCTTAAATTTTTAAAACTACGCAACGGATTTTGATGCGGTTTTTTTTAAATAGATAGAGTGATTCAACAGGAAGGTTTTAGTATATAATTTATTAGGATTTAGCCAAAGCAGGTGAAGCCGCGGGCGGTAAGCTAGTCATAGTATATAAGTCATGTTTTACGAAAAATAAATCAGACGTTATAACATCTTGCCTCGTTATTTTATTGCCCATAACCAATTTTAGCAAAATAGTCATTGCATTATGTGACACTTATACTATACTCACATTTACAGACCACCGTAACCCAGCATGCAAGCGCGTAGTTTACGACGCGGAGCTACCATCGGCTTCCGTTATCCTGATCTTCCACAACGAACCATACTCGGTAGTTGTGCGAACAATATGGAGCGTGATAAACAGTGTACGGCGAGATCAGCCGTGGTTCGCGAAGGCTAATTTTATTGAGAGGGATACAGGACGGAAAATGGTCCTCGGTAAGATTATTTTAATCAGTAATTTATAATACATACATATATTATAACTTTGTGTTTATAACTTATACATCCAGATAGTATAGTAGATAGTAGTTGAACACCACCAAAAGGCATTTGGTGGCATTCAACTATCTCTGTAAAACCAATGAACCATAGTATTTTATAAGTTTACCTTAAAAAAATTACCAACTTGTCAAAGTAATTTATTCTATGTACCACTCTTACAAAATATTATTTTAACTCCTGTAGTGATAATCAATATTTTTTTTAACAAAGTAAATGAAATAGTCTAAATTTCTATACCCGCAGGCTACCCTGGACAAGATCCTTCATCCCCATATGTATATTTAAAAGAAATAATACTAGTAGATGATAATTCCACTCTACCAGAGCTCAAGGGAAAGTTGAGTTATTATATACAAACCAGACTGCCGCCAGACCTTATTAAAATATTAAGGTTACCGGATCGGTAAGTAATAATAAGCTTATGATATTTATTTTATAATTTTTTATTGGTTTAATACTTCATATTGCATAAGAAATATGGCAAAAATAGTGAAGAATGTATGCAATTTTATGCCTGTGTTTGTGGATAGTTTGTAGGATTTTGTGTATATGTTTACTTCCATGTTATGATTATGGACAAACTACCTGTGCCCCGCGGTTTTTGTCTTCCTGTTGCTCTTAGCGTGATGATGATATAGCCTATACTCTATAGCCTTCCTCAATAAATGGGCTATCGAACAACGAAATAATTTTTCACATCGGCCAGTAATTCCTGAGATTAGCGCGTTCAAACAAACAAACAAACTCTTCAGCTTTATAATATTAGTAGATACGTTAAACTTATGATCCAATTGATTATAAAATTTCATTTTCAATAAAAAACAAAATATATTAATAAAAATAAAGTTAGATTCGCATACAGAATGCTAACAAAGATATCAGGGTAGGTTTAACTCGCGCAAGATTGGAGGGTAGTCGGAAATCAACAGCACATGTCATGGTATTCCTCGACGCTCATTGTGAAGCCAATACCGACTGGCTACGGCCGCTTTTACACCGAATAAAGACGAATCGAACGGCCGTTGTTACACCGCTCATTGATATGCTCGATCAAACTACGTTTGAGTATCAGAGCGGACATGTGACTAAATTTGAGGTTAGGATGCTTTTGAATGATGTTTGGGGGTAGTATTAAGTAGTGGGGTTTTCTGTATTTTAACGATTATTAAATAATAAATAAATTTCTTTACTACTTAATTATAGTACTAATGTAATTTGTCAATTCGTTTTTTGAGTGGTGTATTTGAAATAACGGTTCTATTTCGTTTTAGTTATACATTAATGATTAATCCATTCGAGTACATAATGTAAATGTAGCATTTGTGTTTGGGATTCACTACGGGAGATTGTAGTACATATATTGAAAGCACTGACTGAAGTAAAAAAATAAGTTGTTAATGCATAATTATTTATTTATTAAAAAAAGTTATACCTACTAATACTAACTACTATGCAGTAGTTAGTATTAGTAGGTATAAAATGACCATGACAAGAGCATATAACGAGTAATTATAAAAGTTTTCTTCTTGCAAAATTCAGAGTAAAAAATTAATAACTAGCTATTGAAACTGCGCAAGGGTATAAAAAGAGTAATTCTCCGAAGTTCTGTTAAAAAATTGTGGTATAAAACAAGTAATTTCTGGGTACAGTGTCGGTCTGACTCGAGCGCGTTTGGCCGGCGCGCGATACGCGAAGGGCGAAGTCCTAGTGTTCCTAGACGCGCATTGCGAAGCCCAAACCGACTGGCTCAGACCTCTACTACAGAGGGTCAAAGATGAACCGCATACAGTGGTCGTGCCTATCATAGACGTGATCGAAGCGTCCAATTTTTATTATAGCGTTCAAGATGCGGTCACTTTTCAGGTGCGATTTAAATGGTCTTTTTTTACATTTTTTTTATGGTCACCACTTTTTTTTCCCACTTTTTTTGAGTTCACCAATTTTTTCGGCTAGTTGTATATTGTGTGTTTTTTTATTCACTGTTTACTTTTCGTTCTTATTTTTGGTTTGTCCTTTGTGCACGGAAATGGCAATAGAGAGGATGATTTTTGTAATTTGTTTATGTAAATACATAATTAGTAGCTCATATGAATGTAGGTTTTTTTGCTGTGTAGGAAAAGCGTAAGTAGATGTAATGTAGGCATAATTTGTTTCGTAGTTAGATGAATGAGATGTTGTTAAAATAGTTAATAGTTTCACAACGCAACATACATAGTTAAATTGATCATTTTTTTATTGTGTATGGTACAACCGTACAGAGCGCAACATCATCATTTTTTGTATGTCACATCATTTTCATTTTCATATACTTTAGTTCACCTAAAAACTTCCTAAAAACGTCGCGTGCCGCATACATGTGCTCGTACCATTATAGTATAGCATAGTAATATTAAAGCATATTATCTTAGCAGCTTAGTTTTATAAGCAGCTGCAGCAGTATCCCCAAGTGTACGAACCGTACATCTTTATGGTCCTTCGAGCCGGATTATTGTTGTTACTACAATTTATTTTGAGATAAATATTTAAACGAGATACATATTTTTATTTTGGCGTTTAAATTTTTATATTTCAATTGACCATTGACAAAATTGAGAAAAGAATCGAAATAATTCAATTCAGTCGCGATGTTATGATATTTTTCATCTATATTTCGATGCCAATTAAGCTTGTAAAGGAGAGTTTAGAGTTTAAAAATCATTTCCCATATCATTGTACATAATTTACAAACATGCTTCGTTTTTTAACACAACCTTCGAGCACGTGTTTTCTTATCCATGTTTTGTTTTCTCAATCACGTTTTGTTTTTGCACCCTTGTATGTGTGTGTGGGTTCCGCAGTGTGTGTGTATGTGTGTGTAGATAATTATGTAGATATATAGTTGTAGAAAATGTTTATAAATAGCTACCTACACGCGGTTTTCGTGCAAACGTTGTTTATATAAATTTCTACTCTCTATGTCATCGAGTTTTAGAAAATAAGCCCGACTGTATTCATGTTTTTTTCGTCTACCGTCATCATCTTTTGTTTACGTCTAATATTTAATTCTAAAAGTATGTTTTTTCGTATATTTTAATTTGTAGGTAATACTAAAAGTAGGCAATACGTAGTCATAAATTGTACTGTAAACAATTGTGCCGTAATTTAATTTCACGCCAATAATTATTTAATTCTACGCTCGTTAATTAATATTTCACACCTTAGCGAACTACTGATGACGTCATAACTCATAATGACATAATTTATGAACTTTAATGGTTGGAGAACATACAAGAAAATTATAAATTGATTAAGGGAGATGTTATTGATCCATATTCCTTTTATCATGAAAAAATAATTGTCCAGGGTCAGTTAGATGATGATATTCAACGTTCATCCAGTTTTCTTATGTAGATACAGTAACAAGTAGCTCTATAAAGAATTGATAATTTCGTGGTTTTCGTTAACATCTTTAATAATAATAAAAACTAAGTAAGATATTATTTCATAAATGTACATAATGGTAAATGGTAACTTGCACATAGGGCTAACGTATTCGGTCCAAACATTTACATTTCTGCTAGTAATTTCTACGAATTAGGTAGGTACCTACTATGCATATTAATTATCGTAACTGATTTCCTTGCGACCTTGTGTGTATTTTATCTTCTTATTACATTTGCAATTCTATATCAATTTGCATTATTAATTTCACACCAAAAAATTATACTATCAAGGACAACAATGAACATGACTTATTAAAACCGCAACGTATAAACCATTTTTATCAACAAATTCCTCTCTCTTGGTACATATATACAACCTCTCTTTTGGCACGCATATCATTCTCCAATACACATCGCTCGCACAGACAGGGGCTAATGCGTGCACGCATACGCGGCGCTCGCGCAGCCCGCGGCCACGTGCTCGTATTTCTCGACGCTCACTGCGAGGCGGCCGCTGATTGGCTGCGGCCGTTACTGCAGCGGGTCGCACACAAGCGTGACGCGGTACTTACCCCGCTAATCGACGTCATCGATCAGACCACGTTTCAGCTTGAGGCAGCTGAACAGTTTCAGGTTATAGGCTTTTGTGCATGGAGGTTAAGGGTTGTGGGGTATAGGCATTTGAAGTCGTAATAATCGATGTAATTGATCAAACTGCTGTGCAATTAGAAGTTGAACAGTATGAGTTGGCTCGGTCGTTGACGTACAATAAACAACTAAACTCACAATCACACTCGAATATTACTACACTACGCGTCTAATAGGCATAGTTGAGTCATGAGTGTATAGTTGTGTACAATAGACTTTGAACTTTACTGCCACGTAATAAGGTGTTAATTTCAATTACTTAAGCAACGAGGCTCGGAAATTTTTAGACAACCTTTTAATAGACGATTGTGAGCCTAGTTGTTTATATTATGTCATTGAATTCGGTCGGTCGATAATTGGTGGTTAAAGGATGTATGCGCTTTTATAGTCTATTGAATTGGCACATGTTTTGCATGATCGAGCTTTAATATGTAAAGGGAACGTGGAATCATTAAATACTTGTTAAATACGTAAATAATAATTAATTGAAAAATTGGTTATGTTTAGAGATATTTACAGGAATGCAGTTTTAATACAGGTTTTGGAGAAAAATTACAGTAACAATAAATAAATGGTTCTTACTAACACATTCTTGCACTAGGTACACACTTCTTAGCATGTCTTCTTCTATTTTCAGTAGAATTATCTAATGGAAATAATAGACTTACTAACCTAGCCTTTAAGATATTTATTTTATATAATAAATAAAATGTTTGCAAGTTTGAAGATTATAAAATGTGAGTACATTTTATTCCGTACCATATACATTTTACATCTAACAAGTTGCAAGCAATCATTTAAAAGTGATACACGTTTGTGTCTAATGTCTTACCATTCCCTTTTTATCATAGCAAATACCGATTTTATAAAATTGTAATGCAACTCTTTTGAAAATAACAAAATAAAATATTTAGTTATTGAGAAATAAATATTTTACTGAGAAGCCGAAAGACGCGGGTTCGAATCTCGCTTCGTGCTTAAATTTTTTATATTCTTTAAAAAATTCTCATTTAATAATGCTATAGAACTCATATCACAAAATAATATTATTTCTTAGTATTAGATTAGGTTTTATATGCATATTGGTGTGCAGGTAGGCGGTTTCACATTCATGGGCCACTTCACGTGGATAGATGTGCCCGAGTGGGAGAAGAAACGCCGCGGGTCAGATATAGCGCCCACTTGGTGAGTTGTGGTTGAACATGTTTTTACTAAAATTTATATTTTTGAACTACCTTCACCTAGTAAACGATAAATCTAGGTTATGACCTTAGTTATGACGATTCAAAAGTGACATATGAATGTTTGAGTTTTAATTTTGTTTGTTTGCTTGTGTATGTTTTGTATGTAATCGACTCTTTTAAAAACAATATGACCAACTTTGGATATACAGATTTAATTCAAACTTTTATCAAGGATAAGTGACCATAATTTCATGAGTTTATCTAACTAATTTTTATTATTATTATAGGTCACCAACAATGGCTGGCGGGTTGTTCGCTATAAACCGTCAGTACTACTGGGAATTAGGAGCTTACGATGAACAGATGGCAGGTTGGGGAGGGGAAAATCTCGAAATGTCCTTTAGGATATGGCAGTGTGAGTTCTTATACTATCATTGCAGTTATTAGACTCACAATCGACTATTCAAATGTTCGAACGGCAACGTAATGTTCATTCAAATTTAGACCTTATTTCGTAGCAGTAATGTTCAAAGTTGTATACGTTTATTAGAAAACTCTGTCTTGAGAGTTTTTCTTCAAACAATTTTTTAAAATGATTGTGAGTGAGTTGAGTTGTTTATTGTACGTCAATGTTTACAAAAGTCGTTAAAGAAGAGTTAATTACACGACGCCGTTTAATAAAGAGCCTAGGCCGTTAATGAAACGTCTGATTTACCCAGTTGGCTGCCACATACACATATTATGCAAAAAATAATAATTTATGAAAAAATTTGAAGAACACAAGAAAAAAAACATAGAAATGCTTGTATTCCAGGCGGTGGAACATTAGAGACGATTCCTTGTTCTCGCGTGGGCCACGTGTTCCGCTCGTTCCACCCGTACGCGCTGCCCGCTAATTCCGATACGCATGGTGAGATGTTTATTGATTTTTTATATTTTTAAAATGGATATATTTTCAGCAAAGAATTATGCGGGGCACCTTATGTAATAAACACAGGTGGTATCACAGATTTTTTGGGCGATTTTTTGGACATATTCGCTCTTTTTAACCGACTTCAAAAAAAGGAGGAGGTTCTTCTTGAATATCACGTCGTAATGCCTTTTATTGTATTATTTAAATAATCTGTGGTAATTATTTAAAAACGTTGGTTGGTTGTACTTTTACACATGTGTTTATTACAATACTTGTCTGAATAAACACAATTGATTTTGATTTACTGTGAATCACAATAAATCATTCGAATTTGAATTTGAATTTGAATTTCAGGTATAAATACAGCGCGTATGGCCGAAGTGTGGATGGACGAGTATGCTGAACTGTTTTATTTGCATCGACCTGATCTGAGGGTGAGTTTTTGTAGACTTTTTATACATCGTATATAACTACATAATTATACAGAAATAATAGTTTATTTTACAGAACTTGATCTTATTTGTCTTGTCGTTAAGTTTCATTTGCATATGGTCATATAAAATAAATAAATATTCCAGGACAATTTTCACACACGGCACGATCTGATCCCATACTAAGCTTTCGCTTGTGTTATGGAAACCAGATGGCTGATAAACATACATATATATTATATACATAATTTTAAATAAAAACTTATATATAGATAAACTCGTGATAGATGCATATTGCACAGGCAGAGTTTTACTTGATTGTGAGTCTAGTTGTTTATTGTGAGTTTACTCACATTATGTGCAGACTAATAAATAGTGAGTGTGAGTTTAATTGTTTATTGTATACTACTACTAATAGGGTGAAAAAAAAAATATTTTTAATATGCTTTTACATATAAGCTTCTCAATCAATTGGAAAACGAGGACGTTATCAATTCGACTGTATGTTTTTGGTTTGTTATCTCAGAACTTACGACTGGGTGAACCAATTTCGATGATTCTTCTTTATATGAAAGCTAGTGCCTTTTGGTTGGATAAAATATTATTTTAACTATGCTTTTTTCGCAGAATAATCCAAAAATCGGTGACGTCACTCATCGCCGAATACTGCGCGAGAAATTACGCTGCAAAAGCTTCGGCTGGTATCTCTCTCGTGTGTATAAAGATAAATTCGTGCCTGTGAGGGATGTTAGTGAGTTTGGCAGGTAAATGTAGTATTTATTTATATTTTCAACTTTTTTAACTGTATTTTTTATTAGTTAACCCAGAATTTTCGATTTTGTTGTTTTTTAAGTAACAAAATAAGTGTATTTGCGTGTTAATTTAAATACATGTGACACGACGAATAAGTGAGATACAATAATATAGATATAGTGCCGTGATTTTGAATAGTAATAATATATGTATAGTTAAACTAGCTTACCGCCCGCGGCTTCGCCCGCTTTGTCTAAATCCAAATAAATTATATACTAAAACCTTCCTCTTGAATAACTCTATCTATTAAAAAAACCGCATCAAAATCCGTTGCGTAGTTTTAAAGATTTAAGCATACAAAGGGACATAGGGACAGAGAAAGCGACTTTGTTTTATACTATGTAGTGATGTAGTGATATATGTAGTTCGTTTTGCGATGACGCATTTTTTGTATATCTCTGTTTTGTAAAACGCTCTTTAGTGCTTTGCACATACATGTATAAATAATCGCCCCTTTTAAAATTAGTAAGAAAAGATACTATAGATTTTACAAAATACCCTCCTGTCCTAGGTTCCAAAACCCGTCTACAGGTATGTGCTTAGACAGTCTACAGAGAGAAGGTGAAGCCAGTCCTTTAGGATTATATCCTTGTCATAAGGTAATATATTATTTATTTATTTATTTGTTTATTTAAATTTATAGCACTATAACTTGTATCATACCTCGTCTTTGCTTGCGTGCTACCCAGGTGAAAATTACCTTTGTTCGTATCCAGAGTATAATCCTTCTCAAAATTCAAACTCAAACATTTATTTATTCAATTTGACTTCTTCTAGAAGCACTTTTGAAACGTCATAACATATTTTTACCATTTACCACCGATCGGAAAGCTATCTACGGAGAAAAGATGGCAAAAAACTCTGTAACTTGATCTTTTAAAATCATGTCAATTTGCGATGTGAATTTCTGAAATCGTTGAAGTAGTGTCAAAGCTACAGGCAAACAAAAAATGTTCACTGTTTAATTATTTATAGTTAATAATAAGTTTTTTTTCTCATAGGGTCTAGAAGCAACACAATACTTTGCTCTGTCACTCAAAGGTGAACTTCGTGACGAAGAAAAATGTGCTGAATTACAATATACCAGGTATTTACCAATTCTAGATATAAAAATATAATATTTTTTGTGTATCTATAAAAAAACATACATACAGACGAATATAGAACCTTCTGTTATAATATTTGGAAGTATATAAATTTATTTTTTATTAATTCATAAGTTTTACGGTCCCAACTTTTTTTTTAATAATTAGATTTGTTTTTTAAATGCACATACATAAATAATTCATCACTACTAATTTCTCATACAACCAAAATGGATTTGCGGCATCCGAATTGATTAAAATAAATTAAAAAAAAAAATACGTGTGGCACTCGGGGACTGCCGCGGTAAAGCTATTGCATGCTATGCCTTCAAGCCACACCTCCGAGCCCGTCGGAGTGGGGAGCGTGAGGTTTTTTCGTTACGGAATTTCTCGATTCGGTCCCCGCGCTCAAGGCCCGCGATAGAAGCTATGCAATAGCTTAAAAAGATTTTAATTTAACAATTTTATTTTAATAGTAGATATAAATAACTGTGGTACTGAAAAAGATACTTTAACCCATGGAAATAAGATTTAAATCGCGTTGTAAACTTATTTAGGTCTTTAGCTGACAGTGACAGCGGTCGGCGAGTGTTGATGGTCACCTGCCATGGGAAGCTAAGAGGACAGGTTTGTATTCAATTTCATTTTAAATATAAATTAATTATAAAGTTTAAAATATTATGTGTGTTATTTATTTCAATAATTTGCATCATATTCGTTATAATTGTTTAGTGTAAATACGTAACATATTAGGCTGGAGTCAAATTGGCAAAAAATGAATTTAAGGGGCTGACAACACCAAATTGAAGTTATTTGAACAGTTTTTTAAGAAAAGATGTTTATTCTAGCCCATCAAAAAAATATATGTTAAGGGTGCTATTACGTATTTTTACAAAAACACGCTGTTTTTCGGTACCATTTTAAATTAAAGCAATTACACGTGAGAACATAGTAATATCTTAATTTAAAGATAATATATTCAGCTCTACGTTCATTTTATAAAAATTGTACGACGTCATACAAAATTGTCGCTGAAATACGATTTTCCCGGCACAATAATCGCATAAAATGCAAAAAAATGGGGTCTAAAACGGTACCATTTTAAGAAAATTAAAAGCCTAATCTATCTTCTTAACTATATCTTATTGAGGGATATATAGTCCTTTATATATGGTGCAATTTTTATGAATCTAAATCAAAATTTTATTTCAATTATTAGCTAAATTAAAAATACTTGTCGATTTCTTCATACATTTTGGTCTCGCGGGTCGTCAGACCGCGCTCAGAAGCGCTCTTGGAAGGACGGGTGTATCGCTCCTCGTCCCAAAAATAAAAACGAATAAGAAAAAGATTATTGTGCGTGCACTGTCGTTTTCGTGATTTGTAATATTTGATACTTTATAAGAGTAAACTGTATAAGTTTCATATTCCAATTATTTGTAAAAATTATGTTTTAAAAATTACGTTGACTGAGATCCTCTTTTTTATGGGTTGTGGATTGGTGGGGTAAAGCAATTTGACAAAACTTATTTATTTATTTATTTATATTTATAATTTTCCAACAAAGGATACAGTCTATATTATTTTACATAGCTTACAAATGAATACAATATGGTCTACTGCACCTTCAATAACAGGAAAATACAACATTACATTAAATTAAATTCAATAATATGTCAATTTGCTGAAAAATAGTATATAAATTTAAACTAATTTTTTTATATAATAATAATTTTAAATTTTAATATAATAATATTTTAAATGTCAAAGTGCTTAAATATTTTAGTCCAATTAAATTCATTACAATTCATTCAAATTTTATACACAAAATACATTTAATAAGAAGATAATAAGAAAAAAATTTAACACTCATTACAGACTTTGAGGAAATCCAAAATGGCGCCGACGAAAATTTTACATCTTTTCGTCCGCAGTCGCTCGGCGCCAGCCGTGTGAGCTGTACGTGTTGTTTACGCGCAGGCGCTTAACGTCGTTTAAAATGTCCGACAATGCGTGTGCGATCGAACCATGCGGCGGTGCTTTTAACGAAGAATCGGGTGGCGAACTATTTGGTTTACACCCTATGTCTGCGGTTATGTCTTCGGATGAATCAATACATCGTAAACGGGTGAGAGATTATAGTGATTTAGACAATGATGATTTTATTGAGGTAAATAGAAAATCGAAGCGGTTAATTAAGAAGCAGTCGAAAAGAAATGCAGTAAACGACAATCAGGCAACGAACAATAGTTCGATTCATTCTCAAAGTTCGGATATAATATATGAGGTTACTTTGACGTCAAAAGAACAACTTCCTAAACAAATCGCTTTCGCAAAATTGTTAAGGGACTTGAACATTAAGAATATTGTAAGAATTAAATTTAAAAGTAATTATAAAGTATCGATTGCTTTTGGAGATAAAGAGAATGCTGACTTCTTAATACAATGCGAAGAGTTAATTAAAAGAGATTGGAGATGTTATAGAACTGATGAGCTGAAATTTTGTTATGGTATAGTGAGGCAAATAGATTTAGACACAAGTATAGAAGAGTTACAAAAGATTTTTGTATGTGAGAGTGAGATAGCCTCTTTGCGGCGTTTACGTCGTCAAAATAGTGAAGGGATATGGGTTGACAGTGAAACTATTCGCATTTGTTTTAAGAGTACCGCTATACCGCCTTATGTTTCTGCATACGGTTGTCGTTTTATAGTGGAACCGTATACATTCCCAGTCTCGCAGTGCGCGAATTGCTGGCGCTTTAGTCATTTAAAAAAATTCTGTCCACATAAAAAAAGAGTGTGCCCTAAGTGTGGTCTTAACCACGAGAATTGTGACACAAAATTTTTCAAATGTGTAAATTGTGGCGGTCCACATATGGCGATTGAAAGAAGTAAATGTCCGGAATTTAAAAAAGAAAAAGAGTTAAGATGTATAATGAGCGTGGAGAACTGTTCATATAAAAAAGCATTGATGCTGTATACAGAGAAGATGAAAACAGAATCTTTAGGAAGTCAGAATACAATAGTGGAGAATACAAGTATAAGTATACCGAATGATATGGGTGTCGATAGGAATGTTGGAACTTACAGTGGAGCGGTATTAAACCAGAATAAAAAACATATAGATAAGGGATACACAAACGATCAATTTTTAAATAAGGAGTCGGAGAACATTTCAGTGAAAGAGGGACAAGAAGTTAAAAAAAAAGTGAAAAATAAACCCAAGAAAAAACGTGATGATAGAGAGGAAACTGTAGATCAGGAAATAAGTGAGTGTAATGGAGAAGATGATGAACCCAGAGAGAAGCATAACTTTAGTTTTATTAGGTTACTTAATAGATTAAGAGACATTATTTTATCAAGAAAAATGCTGAGCGAGAAATTCACGGACGTGTTAAGCGTAATGTTTGAGGAGTGCTACCCATTGGTAGCGGATTTATTTAGAAGGGGAGAATTCTTCTCTAATCTTCTATCTATTTTCGGTCATGGATAGCGTTCCTGTTAAGCAGCGCTTCATTAACATAGTCCAGTGGAATTCGCAAAGCATCAAACCAAAATTGCTAGAGTTAGAATGTTTGTTAATACAGAATAAGATACATATAGCCATCTTAAGCGAGACTTGGTTGAATAAGGAAATAAATATAAATATGACTAATTATAATATGCATAGAAAGGATAGAATTGATTCATATGGGGGGGTAGCAATTTTAATTCACAAATCAATCATAACTGAAGTAAATCATGTTAACATTAATAATCCTGGAATAGAAGCAGTAGCCGTAAAAGTATTAAATTGTAAATTTATTAAAAATATAGTTTCCATTTATTGTCCGTCATCAGTTAGAACAACTCAATCAGATTGGGATGAACTTTTTTCTTTGTATAGATATAAAACCATAATAGCCGGAGACTTTAACGCGCATCACACAAATTGGTCTTCGAAAAGTGATGTTAGGGGTACTCAGGTGTTAGACGCTTCACTAGATAATGATTTTATTGCTATGAATACAGGAACCGCAACTAGAGTTAAACTGGTTAATAACCTTGTACAAGAGACTTCTCCGGATATTACATTTGTTACGTCTGACGTTATTGCAAATTTTACATGGGGTGTAATGAATGAAAATCTCGGTAGTGACCACATGATAATTAAAGTTTCTGTAAATTTTGAGGATGTTAGCCACTTTGTCAAAAAGAGAAATTTTAAAAAAGCTAATTGGGCAGATTTTTCTAGGACTCTCGAACTCTCGTTACTAGAATATAGTATAGAATTTGAAAGTATTCAAGCTGCTTACGATAGATTTGTTGAAATGATCAATGAAGCTGCTGACAAACATATTCCATTTGTAAAAGTAAGCATTGACCCAGAGAATAAATTCAAGCCTAAGTCATACTGGAACCCATCTCTTTCTCATTTAGTTGCCCAACGTAGATTAGCTCTAGGCATATTTCGACGAAATCCAACTCCACATAATCTTACAATATTGGAAAGTAAAAATGAATTATTTAAATCTGAATTAAGAAAAGCTAGGTCTATTGACTGGCAGAAATTTTGCGATTCTATTAACGAAAGTACTACGTTATCAGATATGTGGCATAAAATTAAATGGATCAAAGGTTGTCGGAATTCCCGATTTAGGGCTCCGACTCGTGATTTACAAGAATTATTATGTAAATTAGCTCCTGATTTTGTCAAAGCACGTAAGCCAGAATTATCATCGGTAAATAATTTACTTGAATCATCTTTCAGTTTAGAAGAGTTAGAGGTGTGCCTCAAAAAGAAAGACACATGCCCAGGAAATGATAGTATTACTTATTCTATGATATTTAATCTCCCGAAAATAGGTAAACGCCATTTGCTTAAAATTTTTAACGATATATTCGATACTGGCTATATTCCTAAACAATGGAGGGATATAAAAATTGTACCTATACCTAAGTTAAATTCAAATTTAAGTAGTGAAGTCAAATTGAGGCCTATTTCCTTAATATCGTGTATATGTAAGATATTTCATAATATGATTGGTAAAAGATTAGAATGGTATGTGGAAAGAAATGGTATTTTGTCTGTTCATACAACAGGGTTTAGAAAATCACGTTCTTGTCTAGATTCAGTAGCTTGCCTTGTCTCGTCAATTCAGATTGGTCTTACTAAAAATATTCCGACGTTAGCTTGTTTCATTGATGTAGAAGGGGCGTATAACAATGTTCTTACTGAAGCCGTAGTTAAAAATTAGACCTTTTGAATGTGGGTTATAAAATGTGCAATTATTTTTGGGAGTTTTTAAGTGAGAGACATCTTATAATTAATAATTCTGATTCCTGTAATGATGATAGTAATAGTATTAGTAGTAGAAGTAATCTTTTGGTTAGGTGGGCGTCTAACGGTTTGTGCCAAGGCGATCCAATATCTCCTCTTCTTTTTAATTTGGTTACTGCTGAGATTAGTAAAACCATTAGTGTAGGAATAGGTCAGTACGCTGACGATTTTGTAATATATTCGAGTAATCCCGTTATTAATTATAGCGTTCAGGATATTCAAAATGCATTAAATATTTTAGTATCTTTACTTTATGATATAGGTTTACAGGTATCGGTAGATAAAACTAATTTTTGTCTATTTAGCAGGGGACGAAGACAACATAATATAACTCTTAAAATCAATAATTAAGATTTAAAATATAATGAAAATGTTAGATATTTGGGTGTTTGGTTGGATCGCTCTTTACGTTGGGGTAGGCACATAAATGAAGTCTGCGGAAAAACTCAAAAATTCATCAATATTTTGAAAGTCTTAGCTGGTAGCGGATGGGGAGCTCATCCTAAGCACTTAAGAAGGCTATATATAAGTATCATTAGGAGTAGAATTGATTTTGGCAGCTTTTTATACGACAACAGTGCACAATGTCATGTTTATAAACTTGATAAAATACAAAATCAAGCGTTAAGAATAATTGGTGGCTTCATTAAATCCACGCCAGTGCACGTAATGGAGAGTGAAATATGTATACCTCCGCTAGCTATACGTCGGAAATATTTAGCTTACAAATATTGTCTTAAAGCCAAATCGTTTTGTAATAATCCCGCTACTAGTCTTTTGGACAAGCTCGGTGCTCTTTGTACGAATAATTATTGGTCTAGAAAAAAGCAGCCACTGTTGGCGTTAACTTACATAGAAATTAAAGATGAGAGGCTTTTTACCTCTCACACTTTAGAATTGTTTCGGTTTAAAAATTGGGTCCCTGGAGTAAATATTAAAGAATATATATGTGATTACTTGGATTGTATACGGGATTCAAAAAAAAATTATAATTTGTTGGTTTTAAAAAATGAAGTTGTTCGTGAAATTGATATTAAGTATAGTCATTGTTTTAAAATATTTACGGATGGATCAAAGGGCACCGGGCTGCCCTCTGGTTGTGCTTATATAGATGTTACTTCTAAAGTAGAAGATTGTTATAAAAATTCGTCGCCTGTTTGTATTATGACTCTGGAGTTGTTTGCTATATCAGCAGCTTTATCCAATATTCTATATAATTATAAGGCACAGGATAGTGTAGTTATACTTAGTGATAGCAAAAGCGGTATACAACATTTATTGCATTGTTTGAATGGGACTTTTAGAGGCTATCCTATTGCATACGATATTATAAGTAAGTTTATTAAGGTAATTGAAAATAATATAAATGTAAAACTACAGTGGATACCTTCCCATATTGGCTTAGCAGGGAATGAGGAGGCTGATCGTTTGGCAAAAGCAGCAATCAGTGACGGTTCGGAAATTTATATTCTTCCGAATCACTCTGAACTTTTACCTAAATTTAAATTTTTATGTTTGGAGCAGTGGCGCGAGTACTTTGATGTCCGTTCAAAAACAAAGGGTATTTGGTACAAAATTATGCAAAGTCAGCCTCATCGTTCACCTTGGTTTGTTGGAAATATACCGCGCAGTATTGTTGTGTTGGCACATAGATTGCGTTCCGGACACATGCCATTAGGAGCTTTTGCACACATGATGGGTAAAATAGAGTCTCCTTTGTGTATAATTTGTGGAAAGACCGAGGACGTGCATCATGTGCTTGTGGAGTGTGTCCGGAACGAGACGAAGCGTGTGGAAGTCTTGCAAAAGTTAGATGCTTCGCGGGCCAATATGGGAATTTTCTGTAGTTCTTTATCCAACCCTTCCTCGGAGGAGGCAGGGTTGGTGTATGGCATGGTGGGAGATTTTCTTGCAACTTATAGCGCTGGCTCCTAGGCGTTCTCATTGTTTTATTTAGAAATGTTAATTATTATGTGTTTAGTTTGTAAGTTGATTGTTGCAATGGGGCTGCCATGAACATTCGTTCAAAAGCCCAGAAATAAATGATTGAAAAAAAAAAAAAATCTTTTCGTCATGGGTGTCATTTTCATGGTTTTTGGGGTAGCTATTAACGAATATGAGGTCAAAACTGAAATCCAAGATGGCGCCGACGAAAATTTTACATCTTTTCGTCATGGGTGTCATTTTCATGGTTTTTGGGGTAGCTATTAACCAATATGAGGTCAAAACTAAAATCCAAGATGGCGCCGACGAAAAATTTGACATATTTTCGTCATGGGTGTCATTTTCATGGTTTTTGGGGTAGCTATTAACGAATATGAGGTCAAAACTAAAATCCAAGATGGCGCTGATGAAAATTTGACTTTTTTTCGTGATGGGTGTCATTTTCATGGTTTTTGGGGTAGCTATTAACGAATATGAGGTCAAAACTAAAATCCAAGATGGCGCCGACAAAAAATTTACATCTTTTCGTCATGGGTGTCATTTTCATGGTTTTTGGGGTAGCTATTAAACAATATGAGGTCAAAATTAAAATCCAAGATGGCGCCGACGAAAATTTTACATATTTTCGTCATGGGTGTCATTTTCATGGTTATTGGGGTATCTATTTACGAATATGAGGTCAAAATTATAATCCAAGATGGCGCCGACGAAAATTTTACATCTTTTCGTCATGGGTGTCATTTTCATGGTTTTTGGGGTAGCTATTAAGTTATTAACCAATATGAGGTCAAAACTAAAATCCAAGATGGCGCCAACGATGCTTCCTAAACATGTATTTCAATGCTCTTTAAAATTATTTTTAAGACTCTCCCGTAGTATATAAGAATTCGACTATACAGGGTGTCCCACTATCGGTATACTAAGTGCTAAGGGACTTGTAGTTTTGCATACACTGATCACGTAAACAATACTTAAACACCAAATTTCATTAAAAAAAATTTGATAAATTTTTCCTGAAAATCCATATTTTCTTCTCTAACTTCGTGCAGCCGGCATATACCGCTTCGCTAATGTGAGTATTTTGTCTATGAAAACATAATCTTAAACAATAGCTCACGTGCGGGTGACAAAGTTGGGCAGGTTGCTTTTTAGGGGTATACACAAAGAGTTTTAAGAATTCACCTATTTGAAAAAAAAAATACATCTGGCATTTTATGTCTTAAAAATAATTTTAAAGAGCATTGAAATACATGTTTAGGAACCATCGTTGGCGCCATCTTGGATTTTAGTTTTGACCTCATATTGGTTAATAGCTACCCCAAAAACCATGAAAATGACACCTATGACGAAAAAATGTAAAATTTTTGGCGGCGCCATTTAAAATTTTAGTTTTGACCTCATATTGGTTAATAGCTACCCCAAAAACCATGAAAATGACACCCATGACGAAAAGATGTAACATTTTCGTCGGCGCCATCTTGGATTTTAGTTTTAACCTCATATTGGTTAATAGCTACCCCAAAAACGATGAAAATGATACCCATGACGAAAAGATGTAAAATTTTCGTCGGCGCCGTCTTGGATTTTAGTTTTGACCTCATATTGGTTAATAGCTACCCCAAAAACCATAAAAATGACACCCATGACGAAAAGATGTAAAATTTTCGTCGGCGCCAT
>CAJQZM010030979.1:2232-17519 GCA_907164665.1 Colias nastes | reverse complement strand
ATTACGTCAGACTTCCCAGCTATTTGATACGAATGGTAGACTGTAGCGGACGGGCGCGGGCCGCGATATTTAAGACGAACTTCAACTGGCTGAAAAATCATAACTACTCAAGATTTTTGAATGAAACAAAATCTAGTGTATTTGTATACCTACAGGCTGTACTGTAACAGTACTTCCAAACTGATTTGCGTATCCTTTCACTATTCTCATTTTCCAAACATGCCATATAATAACTGTCAGAAACCGCACCATTGTGCAGCATTTGTGAGAACGGCCTAAAATTTGTCAAACGTGTGTAATTTTAGATTTTAGCATTAGACTTCTGCTTGCTGTTGCTTAAGTTTTTTTTTTTTCAGACAATGCCGCTTACTACAGCAGAACGCCAAAAAAGGTACAGAGAAAAATTAAAAAATGCCAACCCAGAAAAATTTCAAGAATTGAAGCTAAAAAATAATCAAAGATCATTAGAAAGATAAACTTTTTTATTTTCAAAACCATATTTTTATTGCTCCCTCAACCCTGCAGCCTTGATCCTATCTAAAAGCCAATTTAATCTAATATTAAAAGATTTCTTGCAATCGTACTATTTTTGTAAATTAGGTTATTTCAGTAACCATAATGAAACAGGCTTTACCAAAAAATGCGTTACTTTTGCGTTACATTTTGTGTAACAATAACACAAAATATTTTGTGTTGCTTTTGTGAAACAATCGCGAATTTTGGCGGCCTCGCCCACTAGCATGGTCTGTTCATATGCTACAAATCTAGCAAATAATTAATCATTATAATTAGTTACACGTATATATAAATGATGAGAAATGGAAACCGTTAAATATTACGCTATGACCGTTTTAATTTAAACAAATGAAACAGAACATCTCTCGAATTAAGGTTACGTTCGATATTCGAAAGCAAACATGCACTATACAATTAATACACAGAACTAAAATAAAAATCAAACAATCAATATACAGAAGCAAAATATTAATAGCTATGGAACAGATACAGACAATAAAAAATAAAATATAACCATAGACAATTTTTTTCTTTTTTTTAAGACCGTGGTATCCGTATACATGTTGGTAGCCCTAAAAGGCTTGGACATAGGACGGTCCGAATTAATCTGGTACCACACTGTGAAACGGACAGAAGCGCGCTTGTTCGACTTAACATTATCTTTTACAATCGCTTCGGAATTTTTAACGTGCGTGTTACTTATTTCGGCGTATCTCGCGCCATTGTGTGTGATCTTCGCATTTCCCCTTTAGATGGAATTTATTCTCGAGTATTCTGTGTCATCGCTTAATATAGCCTTGAATGATATCGCTTGTCATGAATACGTGTACGCTTCATATTACATATCCACCTTCCTATAAATATGCGTATAACTGTGGTATAACCTACACGTATTGAAATTTCTTAAATATTCGTTATTTATTGTATTGAAAATTCTTAAATATTCGTTATGATTTTACACGCATAACTTTTTAATTTATAAAAGCTATCAATAACTACAAATAAAATTTACTTATTCATAAATAAAGCGCCGATTGTTATTTTCCCTCAATTTATTCGATACAATAAAACTGGAATTTGGTAACCTTATTTTTACACGTGAAATTTGATATCTTATATTAATTCTCTCTAACCTTTAACCTTATAGAACCTCTAACCTTATCGACAAAATGGGCACAAATATACCCATCGAATAACGAATGAAAAAAATACTTATAAATCATAGAAATCCTTACAAAGCTTTTCTCCACAATAATATATCCCATACAAAACGATCTCCAGTCGATATTGAAGGACGTGGAACTGACACGAGGTTATTTTCCTCACAAAACATAGTTCTAGACATTATTCAGTAATAAATTAAGCAAAGAAAATATTGGAATGTAGCCAGATGGGAAAATCGATGGCAGTTTGACGCAGGGATCCGCTCCGCTACACAAAGGAGTACAATAAGAAAATCACATTTATACACAGCATTTATACGTACATCTGACAATAATGTTATGCGAGAATATTTTCGACTTGGCTTTTTTTGAACGATAAATAATGGCTTTTTAATTTGGTTTTATATGTCTGTAATGTATGGCTATCGCTATTATTATTTTGTATTACTGAAAACTGTATTTTGCGTTACTTTATTACACTGGCGTAGTTTAGGGCGAATCCACTAAAAGTAAAAATAAGCCGTATATCTCCTGAAAAAATTCTCCATCAAGGAATTGTGGAACAACATGTATCGAGCAGTAGTACAGTATAGGTTAAATAAAAAAAAATATAAAGGCCGCTTTGTTAATTTTAGTTAATTTTACCCCTCACATTACCAATTGCAATGCTGCATATAACGGATGACAAGTATTGTAAATAATTAAAGTTGAAATCAAACTACTTCCAACTAATCAAAGCCGTGGGCACCTGTTAGAACTTAATAATTTATTATCTGTAACCACGAACAGGATCAATACATTTCATAATATACCTACTCTGAATATGTGAAAATGTTGCCTTATGTTAAAACAAATATTTATAAACCCTCACAAATCACCAGAAAAAATAGCTTTACTGTTTGCAAATACTACTTTTTCATAATGTAAATTGCCGGAACAGGTCTCTTAGTAATTACTAATATCTGACGATGACACTCACATCCAGAATGTAAACATATTACCTATATTTATTTTTATCTATGGCAATGCGGTTATGGCGGGAACTTCATTCGTACAATGAACTTCACGTAGTACATAAATGCATGGAGTTATAATTGGAGTTTTCAGTTAATAAAAAGCTTAATTAAAATAACATGGACGTACTGTAAAGGTTGTGTCCAAATAAAAGGTTCGTTTTAAATGCCAGATACGACATGATTGAGAATTAAGGAAAGGATTCATTAATAAACGTTTAGTAATTAAAATGGTTGCGGATAGAATTCCAAGAGGCTACAATGGATTTATTACTTTATTTAACCCGAAACTTATGAGAAAATACGCAATTTTATTAACAAATTCATCTCTCTTTATTTCCGTAATAAAACAATGTAAACTTTTCCAAATAGAAATTAAAAATATAGTAACTCGTTGTTCGTAAAATAAATGAGTAAGTAAATGCAAAATACATAAGCAAAGGTGAAAATAATAATTATGGACGCAAGGGATCTGCGTCGAGTCACTTCAACATATTTACGGTACTCTGTAGAGTACAGACTACACAACAAATAGAGGCCGCGAGAACGGTGGCCTGCACGTGCTAAGATGATATTGATTACCGTGAATAATCTATGTGTTCATTAGTCTACAGCATCACGAAATATTAGCCGTTCAAAGGTCAATGCGGTAGTTAAGTCTGCATTAATCTCTCTGGCCGTGTGAGAAATTGTTAATTCACTTAGAGCGTTTCCCTCGTTCTAATGGTTCGGAAAATTCGCGTTGATTGAGTTTGTGTGCTGTTAACGAAATATGTATAGGTAATTAGGCAATTTAAACCCTTGTTATTACTCGAAATGTAAATGAAATAGATTCTTAATTCAAATATGCGAGAAACTTTTACTACAAGCTTCTCATTGAAAGCACTTTTACTTTTTTAATACTTAATACTTGTCTTCTAAGTATATAGATATTTATTAAACCCCACTCTACCTTAAACCCTACAGATATTACACACATTAATAAAATCACAATTCCTTAAAACTCAAATAACACGCAATATTATTGTCACCTTTCCGTTAATTAAGCTTAAATTAAGAACACAATAGAGCAAGGAAGCACTTCCCAGTATAATAGGATGAATTTTAATCACACCCGTCAGATATATGAACCTCTGATATGGGTCACACTACATCACCATGAATGTGGGGCTACTACAGAATTAATTTACTCTGAGAGCTTTTAAAGAGCCCCACACATCCGAATATTAAGCACTATCTTGTAATTACATCTTATTAATTTGCCTTGTTATGTATGGTAATCTCACTGTAGTGTTTCTTAGTTTCTTTTGTAGTCTTATATACCTACGTATTTTTATTTAATTGTATTGTAAAATACAGATATGTATAAAACAAAATAACACCATTCATGAGTCAGCAACGGCTGGATTGATCTTTATAATTTGTTTGAATATCATAATTGCTCTTGTCGAGACATTGAAAAATTTACACGAGATACAATTAATGAAAATCAATGAATATACATTGGATTTTTGTTTCATTTTTGATTTGAAACCTTATAAAATACAAAATATGTTAAGCCCTTACAGAGTTGAGAGTTAAGAATTTCTTATTAAAAATGTATGAAAATAATTCAAAACCGCGACAAACTAATACAAAATATTGAACTAAACATTACATTCTGGCACACCACCAAAACAAGCACTACAAAATATTGTGACGTAACCAAAAAATTAATAAGACAAGCAGTCGACCTGGGATTGTACGAACGTGTCAACGGCATGCTGGTGGAATGCAAGAATTGTACAAAGAAAAAGTCCGGTGCTCACGTACTATGCAGAGAAATGCAAATATTTAAAAGCCCGGGGATGTCCGAGACTACGTCTTGCATACAAAAACTTTCTCCCTTCAAGAAAAATGCTGACACTCCTTTTAAGGCAACCCGCCGGGTCCGACTCTGAACTGTGAACCGCGGAGATTTTATTTTCAAGAGAGTAATTTACTTAATGCGCTTCCAATAAAGGCGTTAACAAATTGAACTTTCCAAGTGACGGCACCGCTGAATAGCAGTTAATTAAACTATTGCCCGTAGACAAAAGCCGGTGTAATAATAACGCAAACTTAAACGTTGATTGCAAATTCGTCATAGCCGTCTGTGAAGTTTGCTCCTCAAAGGCATTACTTGCGAAGTCGTCACAACTTCACCCGGCGTGAACTGAAACAAAATGTTTCTCGTTTCTTGCTCGAACATTTGTTCTTAGCCCCGCTAAGTGCGAAAGAGTTTGTCGTCGACGCGCTGATATATTACCTTGTATCCCTTCAACTGCATACGATTTGTCAGTTTGACACACACGACAAATTATGATAAACGGCCCTAGAGGTAATGGTAATTGTTACTATGTACCATGTGTGTTACGGGTCACAGGTTGTAATATTCCCATAACTCTTTATGATAAACATTTTCAGGCTTCGCTCGCTTTGTTTCACTTCCTTGATAGTAAGAATAAGAGAAATATCTTCTTAGTGAGCATTGACATCGTTGAAATATATGCTCAGTTTTTTATGTACCAGCATAAACTATTAAAATTATCAATCTAATGTTATCCATCTTTATTCTCTATAAAAGCGAAAAATTGTAACTTCAAGGAGATTTAATTGCTCTACAACCTTCAAATGCTTAAAATTGCATACATTTGCGACATAGGTGCAATATTGCTGACCATATGTTAAGTAATAAGATGCAAAATTGAATTATTTGAAAGGGCGTCCATCAGGCTAGGGTCGATGACTCATCGGTAAACTCAATGAAGAAACGCTCCGAAAAATTTATGTTATTGGCCGGATTATAGCAACGGACGTGTGAGCGCTCTTAGCTCCGTCGGCCCAGTTTAACCTGATCCCTATTTTAGTAAGAACCCCATAAATTCATCTTTGTAGAGTATTCTAGAAAGGCGGCGTTATTGATGTTGGGAACACCTTTTTCCGTGAATTCGAAACGATTTTGAAGCTTTGCATTCAATTTTACCAACCATATTTTAAATAGCAAGAATGTTAGATTTCATCTGAAACAAAATTAACACTACGCATTATAACGTAAAAGTATGTACACAATACAAATATCTCGAAGTACTTTCCAAGAAATGAAAAACACAATATTAAAGCTGAGCACATTGTTGCTTTAATATCGCGGGATTATTAAGAATGCAAACACTTTTAAAGTACGCCAAACCTAGATTACTTTTCAAATCGAAAATATATAAAAAGGCCGTTACTTTACCTATTATATTAAATTGTACTTTATACTTTAACTTCTTTTCCTCTTTATGAATTTGTTGGCCAGTTTCAAGTTCTTTTCTAGAAGCCTTAATCGTAACCATTTGGAAATACTACAGAAGGAACTTGGTTACAGTTCTTTTTAAAGTGGAATTGTACTTATTGCATCTATCTTACCTCTAATGCAAGAATCATCCCAATTACCCACATATTTCGATACAGCTTCCAACTCTCCATAAACTAGAGCTGTCCGTTTGATATCTGAACTGTCAGTTGCCCCCAGGATCGTTTACTTTCCAAACCGTGGCAGGCACTCGCGATACGTTATCTTAATTATCGGAGCGATAAACTCACTAAAACTAACGGATCTTGCTAGATCGAAACCGTAATATGCCTAGTTTATCATACACTTGGTAAAATATCGCGGTATCAATATAATACACGTATAAACCTTTAAGTGGGCGTGCTATGAAATTATCTAGTTAGCAAGTGGCTTTATGTGCCTACAGAATAATAGCTCGTTGCAAGCTTATCAGAACTCGGTTCCCGGATTAGACTTAAAGAAAAAATGGCAGAGCAGAGTCTGTTTAGTCTGTTTGCAAAAAAATATGCAACAGATGTAGAATACGTCGCTCGTGGCAAAGGATCTCAATTTTTAAGGCTTTATGCCGTCACGCTAGTAGTTTTTAATGTAGAGAACCTTATAATTTATAATGAAACCTAGTAAAAATATGTGGAACATGTGTTTCTGGACATCATACGTTTTAAGTGAACGCTTATTTTTAGTTATTACAAGAACAACTACTTACCTAAACTTTGAAGTGATAAATTTTCACTTCCTTGGACAGTTCCCTTATTGTTTGATTTTCCCTACCTTATCGATTTAACAAATTTCCCTATACTTCCACACCGACAGACCAGACCACTACAACCATACGCTATAAATCTCACATCACTTTGATCACAACTTACCGCCGTCCCCCGGGACGGTCCCGACCATTTGAAGTTGCGTAAAGGTGTTCCGATCTGATTTGCTTTTGTTCACGCGATTGCGGCAGGAATGGAGAAACGATAAACTTTTACATTATGTGTTTTATATTTTACTGTTTTAATACAGGATATCTTTTTGTTGTTGATGTATGGTGGCCATATTGTAGATTTGCTCACTTCGTAAAATGCTCGAGTAGTGTATGAAAGACATGATATTTTAACCGAAATGAAACATTTTTATTTACATAAGATGTAGAGAATACAAATAAAAAACAAATATACATCTTAAATCTCTAAAATCTCTAAAATAAAAGAGCGATAAACTAAAAAAACGCCGAAATCCTTTTCTTTACAGAAAAGTCTAGTCAAAGTTAATACGGGAATTTAATCCTAGAGAACTATGAACTTGCTTCTTATTTTCTTCTATTGCAGAAGCATGAAAGAAACAGATGTTTTTCTATTTACTCTTTATAAATGAAAGCAAACAACGTATTTAAAGAAAGTCAAATAATATGGCTTTTTTGATACAGGAAAACTCAACATGCTATTCTTCAAAATAGATTTCATATCGCCGGTAAACATTTTTGATTATATGTTCAACTGCCTATATTTCTTGATAGATATGTAATATCTCAACAATTCATATTATAAACAACTAGTAGTTACTCTATTTTAATACCATTGTTTCCATAATATCCTACCTAAATTACCCAATTTACCAAACATTTCGTACCGTGACATAACAGTCACGCCACAATGTTATAGGATTAGGTGATTGGCATTCAGTCACCACTACGGTTCGCTAACCAGAGATGATTATATTGCAATGTCGATAGATTGGCCGTATTACTCGCAGTGACGTCACACGCTCTATCACGACGAGTACACTCCCTTATAAATAATTCTAACCACTTTACTTGCGTCGAATAATTTAAATTAGACGCAAATTACTAAATAGAATTGGATATGTAAACTCAGGTTATAAAATCGATAGTATTCGTGATGCAGGCATTACGACAATGAATTGTTATTTGTTGATCTTTGACGGATAGTTAGATGTGGCATTTTATTTGACGAGTACACTCCCTTATAACTAAATCACACCGCCTGTGTCGAATAATTTAAATCACAGGGTAATTACAATTAGATGTGAAAACTCGTAATGCCTTTATCACGATCGCTATAAGGAATTGTTATTTATTGAACTCTGATAGAAACCTAGATGTGGCATTTTATTTGACAAGTACAGTAAACTCCTTTAATAAGCACTACGTCTTGTTAAATAATTAAACGTTTGTAGGATCGGAGGTGAAAATCTTAGTTCAATCTTAAGATATATATTTTTTCAATCTTTAGTTGCAAAATATATTAATTAATAGATTCGACTATTATGACTTAAATACATAATAAAATTTAGCGTAATGATAAATATTTTTTTCTTATTAAACATGTAGAAACTGAGAATATAGATATAATTTATAAAAAAGCAAGCAGCGTATCGGCATAAATTGAATTGCATAAAATGCTATAAAATAATATTACAATCATATTAGTTTGTCATAAACCACATAAATGTGTCGAAGTGTCACAACATTATCTATAAACACTGCATTATTAATACTTAGACAATTAATAATAAGGTTTTCCTTTCGAAAGACCACGGGGTAGGTACCATGCTGTTTTATTACTCTTCTCATATTTTATAGATTATTCTACAATTTGTTACGTATAAGACATTAAGTAAGCGTTAAATCTTAAGCTTATATTTAATTAATACTTAGTGTTTATGAAGTAATTTCCACGGTTAGTTGAATCTATTGAGTTTTATAATCTAGCCTGTTCGATTTCTAGAAGTTTCACGCGATAATTTTAATATTCTTTCCTAAATTGACATTTAATTTATACAATCTTTCACACAAAGGTATGAAGAATGGATTTATTATTGGTTACACATAAAAATATTAAATCAAGGAAAACCTAAATTAATCAATCTTTCCTTCAATGTTTCTTTTATTAAAATTAATACATAATTGTATTTTACACACGACTTACTTTACGCACGTGTACCTATTTGATCATAAGGAGTTCAATTGAACGTTAATTTATCATATAAATTATCATCCTCTCCATAATTTCCTGAACATAAATGGAACCTTGGCCCTTCCCTGTACCAAAAATTCATCAAACTAATTAGGTGCTGATAACGATTTTGGGAGGTGGTACTGATAACCACTTACTTCTTACTTAAAAAAGAGCGTGTGTGCCGAGTACACATGTCATAAGTGTCATATTATACCAAAATCGTCGCCTTATCCCATGACGTGACGGTATTGCCATGACGCGACCTGGAAATTTTACTCTCAACGCGCTTAAAGAAGTTTCACTTCAAAACATAATAATATGTATTGTGATCATTGAATTTACCACTAGTTTTATATAGTTTCAAATAATTTGCCTACGTGATAATAGCCATGTGCGCATCCCCCGATATCCGCCAGCAGCACTTTAAATGACGAATTGAGATCAATACATCGCCACTCCCCTTGATAAGGCTCTGATAAACGCGATAGCCGAATTGTTTTTTATATCAGATCTCTTATCGTGTAGTATTTTTAAAATTCGCACTTAACCTTGATTAAGTTTTACGCAAAGTGAATCAGCGATAACCATTTATCTATTTACTACATTAGCTGGTTAGGTCATGATCAATTTTGTTATCTACGTAATTACTTACATATTTAGTTATAATTTTTCAATATGAAAATTATCTACTTAAGATCATTGCGTTGCTTATACCCCATCACTATCAAGTCCTAAGCTAGCGTTGCCTAGATTCCTACTACAATATCAAATAGAGTACTTACCCTGCGTAGCATTTGACAGTCCACTCACTATCAAAGACTTTGCAAACGTACCTCAAATTGTAATAATTCATTTGAGAGCTTGTACAAGAAAGCATCGGTATGGATTAAAACGAGTACCTAGTGCTTCATGCCCCGGCGGTCGAATGTTAATTATCGCAATGCATTACCACTGACCCGGGGTTGCACATAAACTGTACATAATGTTTGTAAACAGTTTTATTAAGACTTATCTTCTGTACAGCTGATCTGTAGCCCTAACAAATTATATGTTACGCCGCCTTTCTCGTTTTGTACTAGTTGGTTCAACAAGATGGGTACAATCTTGTTTTATTTAGAATGATATACCTTTTATGGTTACTCTCTCCCTAAATTATTTTAACTTAGAACGTCTTGTTTAGGAGATTTTGTAAGAGAGTGAAAAATGATTTGAAAGAGACAGAGAGAGCTATATGATAGGTTTAGAAATTCAGTATTATATAAAAAATGTTTCAAGTTTAACAGTACGTTTTCGCCAAGCAGTTTTGATCGGTGATAACTGATAGAATCAACAGCTGTCAGTCCAGTCTATTGTTCGCGAAGTTACTGTATAGTATGATGATATTCCTCTTCATTGATCATAAAAATCATCGAAAGCTTTACTAACTGTTGTAATATACAATATTAGATACTTGTGCCATATCTTGCAATCAACTGCTGCGTTTCTGAGGTACAATTTTTACCATTCCTTTCTAAAGACCACGCAACCTAAACAGCCTATAACCCTAGGCCACTCACACAGTACATTACACTCATGTACGATGTTCAGCTTCTTGTCAGGGCCTGACATAATAACCACTTATCAGCGTCTGCCGTTTGACATCATAATTTATCCACAAGTACCAACGTTGCGATGGAGATTGAACATATCATTGCGTGGAACGTTTAATTTGCTTTACACTTGCTCTTTTATTTACCTACATCCGCTGTTCTACTTGTTCATACTTTTTTTATCTTGCTTACGAGCTGCAAGGTAATATTTTAATATTTTAAATCATTTTTCACTCCATTTTTAACGTCTTAATTTCCTTATGCAACCACTCCATTTAAAGAGAAATGTTGTAGTTCTCATTTTTTTAGTTTGGACTTATCTGACAACCCGGTACCTCTAGCTAGTACGATTAGCACAAAAATTTTATTCTAAACCTCACCTTCATGTATACTTAATCTTTTAAAACCACCTACACCCAGTTCAATTAAACCGAAGAAAACAGCAAAGTACATAGCGAACTGCACATAATAAATTTTCATTGAAAGATTCCTTGCATAGCATTCAGATCTGCGATAATGTTACAAATCACGATTTCTAGACGATCAGATGTCAGCTGCAGTGAAAGTAACGTGACGTGCTATGCGAAGCAAATTGCAAATTATCCTTACTTTTCCAGATCAATCTGGCTCTTGGCGCAAGTTATGGGCTAGAATTAATCGGCGGGAAAATGTACGAGAAACGGATATCATTTCTATTGCCTTGTTTATTAATACTAGGTTCGTCCGGTGGGGGAAAACGAAATTTCTAGGGAATGTCCACTGAGTTCCACCACATGAATGGAGGAATCTGTTCAATGATTTAATTTGTACCACAAAAGTTTACCTATATTTTTAAGATTTAGTTATAAAAATTTACAAAAAAAAACGAGCTTTGATAAAGAAATTATTAAAAACACAACCAGATGAAGAATTTGGTTAATGATTTACTTGCTCGTTTAACATTAATAGCCAATACGGTAATTACTACATGTACTGACTAATATTATCGTAAATAAGTTAACAATGGTATTACACTGTCAATCATTGTCATTATTACTTTAATAGGCATTAAAAGCAATTTTATAGACACTTTGTAATTGCTTCGTGTTTATTTACTAAATCGCTAATAAAGTTAATACTTAATATTATTTATACATCGTTTAAACTTAATCGATTTGCGCTTGTAATTAAAATTAAATTCATTGATTTAAATAGCATTTAATGAATTAATAAACATGTCGTATCGAAAACTTTACATCGACTGCGGTCGGACATTAGACAAGGAGCGACGACAAACTTATCATCAGTCTTTAAAATTAGTCGGATGTTTAATCCATAAAGACTTTGATATATCTCAAAATCTAAAAAGAATATTTAAAACAAAATTGTAACTAACTGCAGTATCCACAGCTTCCAAACATCCGAACGCATCTGTCACAGTTGTCATTTATAATCTATATTTTTCGGAATCATTTTAAAAAGTTTTCCACAGACAATCTATCAAAACTAGTAAAAGCATACCGTTCTTCCCGCTTGTGTAACAGTGCAAGTGTCAGGTGGTGTGGCAGTTTGCCAGCATCGTAATAAATGGTCACCAACTTTCTGATACTTAAGAGAAGGAATGGGGTATTTATTCCTTTCAATACTTTTTGTATGTTTTATATGACGTAACTATCCTGCAACATTCGGGTTAGATTTTAGAACCAAACCTTGTTTACCTTAAAACGGTAGCCTATAGATTGGTTCGTTCGCAAGATTCCTAACTATTTTAAACATTATTCAATACTTATTTCCTATGTTTTGTGTACATTAGCAGTTTGTTTACATAATATTATGCAGTAATCATTTGAAACCAAGTTTTAGGAACTATATTTTCGGAAGTATCTAACCACGGGGAGGAATTTTTCTACACGAATAAATATTTCTTGGGTTGTAAGACACAGATAATACTTAACTGATTTTAGAGTTCGGTATAGGTAGATATCGTCACAGATTTTCATCGGGATGTAACAATGTTTGATGTTTGTCTTTAAATCAAGGAGACCGTTATTATATCCGTCACAGAAAGTTATTGTAATAAAATTCAATATTTTCTTAGAGATGGTATTCATTCGGTGATCGGTCATTGTATAATATGTATTCGATTCTAAGCATATTGCTATCTCAATTTTATCTCCTTAACAAAACGAGATGGAGAGATATATAGAACAAAGTAGTCACTCAGTAACTGATATTCCATTTTATGTAAGCAATACACGTACGTTTACAAACGGAATAATTTAATTTTGCAATGATAAATATATTTATCAGTTAGTAGTAGTAACTTATTGTTTGTTTAGTGTTCGAAGGAGATATAATATATCTAAACGATCGATATTAACTACTATTTAATAATTGTACACAGTGGTAAAAATTTTATATTGTTCCTTGCAATCAGTTATAGTGTAAGATTTCAATATTATAGTATCAAATAGCAAAATACCCTGCCCTAGAATAAAAAAAAACCCTGCCCTGTATTGATTAGAATAATTCGACGTCTATCTACACCACAGGGAATATATGCGACTAATTTATTACATTTCAGACGGCCTCACATAAAAAATATATTATTACCACGGATAATACAATACTATAGATATTACAGTTCAAAAAAGCCGCTTACAAAAATATAATAAGTAGATTAAGTATATAAAATATAGAGTCGTTTACAATGTTGATAAGAATATTCAACAGAAATTATTTCCCGCCAAAGTATCTATTTTATAGACATCATCATTTTATCGCGTCTTTTTGTTCGCAACGTCGTATTTATAGGCTTTATTCAATACAACGTGTTAATGGGGTTTTATTCAAATTGAAACCGTTAACTGTAAAACTGTATAGCTATTTCGTAGGTTTACGATTACTATAATTGAGGAAATGTTTAATATACCTTATATAATTTATGTATGTAATTGAAACCTTGTGTTTTTGTGTCACTTACTAAGTTTTATTCTTCTTAGCGACAAGTATGCCTTTTAAAAATTGTTTATTTAACCTTTAACTTCATTCTTATTTAAATGAACAAAATAAAATAGTATTAGTAAGCACTATTAATATTATTTTACCTACATTACCTAACATTTATAAATATCATTACATTAAATAACTCTGTAGCGGTTTAAGATAAAAATTGTCCAATATTAATTATGCACAATTACCAACTGCATATGTTATGCAACCGGCCTTAAAAACTAATTAACTGAGACCATTAAAATTAGTACATGAACACAAGAATGTGGTAGGTACGTAGGTCACAAGATCTTTAAAAATGCGAATGGAAGTCGCAAACCAAACTGCTTCTTATTACCAAATGCATTAAGTGTTTGTATTCCTTGCATCGTTTGTGTCATGCGACGATTGACTATTGAGGCTTGCAAGAGGAATGATATAAACTATAAAGGGATCAATTACACACAAGCCTGTTGAATGATACGGGTCTGTTTATGTGGGCTCAATAGATCGTAATGCATTGCGTCTTAAGTACAGCGTTGAATGCATCTACGCTTTGAAATGAAGACCGTGCGTATTCAGTTACAAATGGGCACATAGTGTGAGGTGTAGGACGTAGGTGTATGTAGCTGTATGTTGTTTGTATTATAATAAAGAAGCAACATAATCTTTTGTCCTTTCGACAACTTGCCTAAATGCACTGAATGACTTATTGAGAATGTATTTTTAAGGGCCGATTTTTCAATCCTTGGTTAAAATTTATCCGTCCAATAAAGTATTACACGAACATTTTAAAATGTCACCTGTAAACTGTCAAATACGGACAATTAGAATACATTTTTGAAATGGTAGTTAAATACGTTATTCGATGAATAAGTTTTAAGGACGCTGTCACAAATCTGCGTTACTCAAATTTAGGTATCTAACGTCGCCACGTGGTTCGCGGGAACATCACGCTCACGTAAACATAGCGCATTCCATTTTATAGACCATCTTCATACTTTATATTTTTTTTTTATATTTTTATTGAAATTGATTCCAGAAGATTACTGGGAACTTTAAAAATTCATTTTGTTACTTTTATTAGTAGGTACGATCCTTATAAGTATTTTAGTGTATTCAACCAACTTAAAAAAGTGTGACTATTTTACAACAATTTGAATATGAATTGTATTATTGTATACAATATCGAAGCTTTTTAAGAAGTATAAAATACTTTTTTAAGAATTATTATCATACATAATATTATGTTACCGGCAATATATTAAACCCGGCATTGTATGCAATTCTTAGTAAAAGTAGGTATGTTATTCCGAGAAACAGTCGGAATGAAATAAATTAAATTCGTTACCAAACATTCACATTACCTATATCTTTAAATCTGAACTTTTCCTAAGTAGCAAACACATTTGCAAATGTGGGTGGTTTTTGGGGTAGCTATTAACCAATATGAGGTCAAAACTAAAATCCAAGATGGCGCCGACGAAAATTTGAAATCTTTTCGTCATGGGTGTCATTTTCAAGGAGTTGGAGTAGCTATTAATCAATATGAGGTCAAATCTAAAATCCAAAATGGCGCCGACGACAATTTGACATCATTTCGTCACGGGTGTCATTTTCATGGTTTTTGGGGTAGCTATTAACCAATATGAGGTCAAAACTAACATCCAAGATGGCGCCGACGAAAATTTTACATATTTTCGTCATGGGTG
>CAJQZM010030972.1:0-12699 GCA_907164665.1 Colias nastes | reverse complement strand
CCCCTAGTGCTGTATCCTTCTGCTGCGACGCGACGACTGACCGTGGATACGGTGCGAACGTATTAGGCTAGTTTCGTATTTATTTCTATATTTTTCGAACTCGTTTTCGTCGACCTGAGCGTGTGCCTCCTCTAGTTCGTAGAAGTCTTCGAGAGAGCCGGCGTGAATTATATTTGTAGCGTAATTGAATACTCATAAAGTGCCAAGTTTGTGCGACGCCGCGGCGGCGGCCCATTCTCATTCCTGTTGCACGATTTATTCACGACTATTGTACTGACGGTTTAAAATAGATGTATGATATTCTGTGATCGGTGTCGATGTCTTATTGAATCTATCAATATTAAGAGAGATACTGTATTTATATTTTATTGTATGTTATTGTAGAGAACAATGTCGATATCCAGTTGACGCAAATGTCGCTTTTGACTCGTTAGCTTTGTAATATAAAAGTACTCTATTTATATAGATAATTGTGTACATTTTACGCACTGTAATTTTGTTTGTATTTAAATAGTTTTGTATTGTATATGTCACGGGTTAAGATAATATATTAAAGTTGTGACGAGCATTAGAACTCGTGTAACAGATTTGTTTCTTATTTTTACAAAATAACGATTCCGTAGGGCGATAAGTAGTTTAACAATTAAATCTAGCTACGAACTGCCACTCCTCTCTTAACTCGTATCACATTCGAGCGCTCGGAGCGATCTGAGTGTCTGTGTATATCTTCTACATTTTCAATACCTTAACTTAGAAAGTCTATAAGTATTTAAATTTTGCGAGTCTTAAGTAGAATTGTACATTCTTATAAGCAATTACTAACAACAAAAGATACACCATACATAGCAAGCGTTGTATGCACCTTTACATATTATTATGTACTTAAAAGTGATATTATTACATATGTATCATGAAAATATTCTAAATAAAGCCTTAGCGACATCACGCCTACAATAAGGGCCTTCGGTAACACTGTTACTTATTCTGTGATTCACTTTACAAAACTCATCTCATATTATAAAAATATAATTTAGTTAATAATTATTTTGTAAAATAGATGCATGGATAATTTTAAAGGGTAAAACGAACTTTAATCAATGTTTTTAAAGATAATTTTCTTATGAATGTATATTTATATAACCTTTAATTTGATAAGGTGCATTGTTGTTCTATCTTTTTCGGATAATTAATTTTTGATGTAATCTATAAGAAATATAAAATATTGTACAAATTTAATATTTCTTTAAAATATATGTTATTTATTTCACTTACATATTACATTTTGTTAATAAAATTACACTAAGTACAAATTTGATTACCTTGTTTCTTTTCATCATTTCCTCATGATTCATGATTTATATCACATCTCAGTGTCTCAGTGGAGGCAGAGGGTGGGGTGGTTTGAATGTCTACTTACCCATTTCTTAGAGAGAGGGGGTTGATAAAATTAATTTCTTACGTTATATTTATGTAACGTAAGTTTTAATTACCCCAAAAGAAAGTTATCGCAAACAATTACGCCCGTTTCTCAATTTCTGGCTATATTTTGTTTAGCTTATCTATCAGATAAATAATGTGTGAAAATAAACGTTTAAAATGTTATAGGGTCGAGATATCGTAGATAACCTTACATAGGAATAGGAGGTCGCCATAATTATCGTACGTAGGTTACCTAATTAAGAAATGGGTATTTTTAAAGCTTATTTGCACTCGTTCACGGTCAAACCGCATGGAGAAGCGACTAGAAACGCGAGATTAGATTAGACTGGAACGACCCAATAAAAAAGGGGAATAACAAAGCGAGTGGCTAGCAACTAACTTCAATTAAATAAAGTTAGCAGTTTGTTTAAATCTGAGAAACGAACTAATAGTAGCTACGGGAAAAATACTTATTGAAATAGATTTAGCAATAGCATTTCTATAAAGAGACCAATCGTTACGTATTTTCCCTAATAATGAATTTTGTTTATTCTAATTTATTATTTATTAGATAGATAAGGATTCTGAGCATTTAATTTTTGAAGTGAAAACTTCTTTAGCGGCGTTGGGTATAAAATCTTAAACTCGCGTCAGGACACGTGGCCTGATCGAAAAAGCGTTAAAAAAGACGGAGGTTTTTTTTTTTTTAGCCCTTATATTCCATGCGATAGACGGATACCATTCCAAAATATCAAACATGCTGAACGTTAATAATCAAGTTTTCACTTCTGCCGGCACTCCCGGAGTGCAACCCGTCTTTTTTTTTATTAACAATATATTCGAGGAACGATAAGTGACAAACACTGGAAATGATGTTCATTAAGATAATGGTTTGTTATTGGTTATTTGTCGTCAGAAGTTTATTTGTTATTGTTAAGTATATGTAGCGGGTTATTCCTAAATTGTTGTTTGTTTTAATCTGAATTATATGTGTCACCGTTTAATTGTTAACACGTACTTAGGTATATTAAGTAGATAATAATATATGTAGTAATACACTGATCTATCGGCTTTTGGATGAACTTGTCAGGCGTGGGTGTGATATTATAATATAAGGTTTACTGACGCAAAATCTCATTTATTTCAGAAAATGTACCAAAAAACAGTTTTGCTCATCTAATTTTTTCAACCTAGATTAGTCTCATTTTGAACCATAGCAAGATCTTGGGCTGTCTTAGTTTTCAGTAGTATTCAATGTTCACTGTTCAGTCATCAGTGTTTAATTGTATCGAACTCGATTGAATTAGATTTAGATCATAGAAATCTAAATAACAACACACTATGTGTAAAGTCCCGTGTCCCCGTAGTGGGGTAAGGGGCAGATGCATTATGCATACATCTGCTTCACTGATCGATTTTCTTTAGGGACAAGTAGGTACCAGGTGATCAGCCTTCTGTATCCTACCAGACCGAGACATTTTTTTTTTCTTCGTCTCCACCGGGAATCGAACCCAGGACCCCTCGGTTCTACGCTCACGCGTCAACCACTGTACCAAGGAGGCGGTCAACGGTGCCACTATATTTTAACAAGACACTATAGAAGTGCTATAATGTCATAATTATTATGAAAACCACTTTCGCCAAAATCAACACATTTACAGTACTCCAAAATTAATAATGCGTTTGCAAATCTTTTTTTCCAGAAACACCCGAATCACCCCGAATCATTGAATCGTAAGTGCCCTAAACAATGCACTTGCATCTTGCACCTTGTTCGAAAGAAATAGGAGTCAATTCAGAGTCATACACAAACGAAAACAATTCGGGCGATAGGTGACGGTAGCCTGTCAGTCAGAAAATTCAAAAATCCGTCAGTCGTCTTTATATATTGGTGGTGACCGCACGTATTATCTCTGTATGGAATTATATAGAGCTGCTGTTACATACCCTTCTTAGTTTTTCAACTTGTTTCAAAGTTGAATTTTCCGGTAAAATGATTAATTACACAGGTAGCAGATAGCAGTGGGGAAAGTGAAAATTAATAAGAGCATAATGAAAGTTCTGATCATTCTACGATATCAGAAATAGAGATAATCCCTGATTCTGTAAATCCTTTGGACTGAGATTTTAATGATTTGATTTCACAATTTAAATGTAAACCAGTGTTTGAAAATCATTTTTTGACGTGACAACGTCTTATAATTCGATAAAGCCGGCAGCACGCACGAAAAAACATGACTCATGCGGCGTTACCTCGCTCTGACTCATCTGAGGCGTTCCATGTAAGGCTTGAAGTGCGAGCGAGAGCGCGGAACGAGCGACAAAGAAGCACAATCGGACGTTGTCACGTTCAACTATCGTCAGTAAACCGACTTTACAGACAACCAATTTTTTTTAAATATAAATTTTGTCTTATTTTAACCTTCCATACATCGATCATTACGCCAGCTTCAGTAAGACACTTTAATAGTTCTAAGTATAGAATTTGCCAAGTAAATCAATACAACAAATATATTATATTCGCAATCGTGTGGCTTATCCTCGCTATTAACTTACATTGAATTATCGAAACAAATTTCGTTACTTATCTCTTTTACCATAAAATCACAATAAAACTCATAATTCTAATAAACTATGCATGAAGAAAATACATTTAACCACTCTATATACATATCATCTTCGGAGGCTCGGGGAATATGACAGTTGCCGAACAGTGACGAATTTTTCTATGCGCATTATCAGTTTGGGAGTACTGTAAACCGATAGCTAAACAGTACACACAAGTAAACTATGCCTTTTTTTGGACAGCTTCATTTTAGTGAAAACTAACTTTAAAAAATAAATACAGCTTTTTATTAAGTACCCTAACGCACGGTTTTACGGTTTATTTTCGAATAACATCCCCAGGTACCTACATGAGATGTTTTGTTTCTTTTTGCTCACAAAAATACAAATTCGAAAAAAATCGGCTTTTCTACAACAGAGGGCGTATTATGTGGTACAGCTGTTTATTATATAAAGACGAATTAAACGACACAACGAATTAAAAATTTATGTGCCATTGCAGTTCTCAGAATGTTGAACACAGTCTTAACACAGTTATACAATCGAGAAAGTACCTACGGGTTAGTTAATCAACTGAAGTGAATTGAAAACTTTAGTAGTGTCCAGTGGATACAGTGCACAGTGTTAGTTATTGTAAATGTAAAGTGATATCATCGAAAAATTTGCACTAGAGCTGTGCAGAGTGATCCAGTAATCACTCTGTTTAATTACAAGCAGAGCAACCACAGGGAGTAACTTTGTTGGACAATTATTAGAAATATAATATATAATTTTATAACTATTTCATTTTATGGTTACTGTCATGTTCTAAACATTAAGTACCTTTTATATTCATTATTAGTAAACAATTTGTTAAATATATACAATTTTAAAATATAAGTTCATAAATTGTATCTTTTAAAATAATACTTTATTGTTCAATTGTTAATTGTAAATTTTTTAAATATGTTTACAAACTAAACTTTAAAGTTACTAATTTAATCTTTCTTCTTTAAACTTAAAGTATAATTGTTTATTGTAATTCAAACCTTTGTAAACTTAATATGGGTTGACTTTAGAAACGTGCGGCACGAATTTCGGCGCGATTTTAATTTTTATCGATCGATAATGATGCCCCGAAACATACATTAGCGGCTTTTCGTGCGGAAACGTGTAATTACAGAGAAATCTTTTTTTTAATTTTTGAGATTACGTTCAAAATTGTTTGAGTTACATTGACAAAACTACAAGAATTGTGTTTGAAAGAGATAACAAATGTCTTAATGTACATATTAAAAACCATAGTTCATTCAAAAGCATGTTGCTGAGGGGACAACAATTCATACGGATTATTGGCGAGCATATGATTGTTTGGGGCAATATGGGTATGTTCATAAAAAAGTTAATCACTCAGACCCAGACAACCCATTTGTTGCCTCTGACCCATTTGAGTCCCAGTGGCATGTTGTAAAAAGATTTTTTAAAAAAGATAACTATAACCACCCAGCAAACTTCGGTGATAATATTATAGAATATGTGGAGACGATGGGTGGAAAAAAATTAAATGGATCCATTCTTTGCCATTTATTTATTTATTTAATTATTTATTGCACACACAAAGGAAATAGAGACACATAAAGTACAGGTAAGAGGAAAACAATGTGTACAAACGGTAAAATGTGTAAAATGCCATTGTAATAGTGTTGCCCAAATTCAGTCTTGGTCTTGCAGTCTTGGTCTTGTTCTTGCGTTTTTGCAAGACCAAGACCAAGAACAAGACCGCGTATTTTTAGCAAGACCAAGACCAAGACTGACCGTGCAAGACTTGAGCAAGAACAAGACATAGCCTGCAAGACTCTTGCGTCTTGCAGCTAGGACTTAGCGCTATTTCACTGAGTAGTTAGGTGTAACAGTTCGGTGTATAGGTAGGTACGCTTAGGAATTCTATGAGACGCAAAAAACTGTATCAAAGAATATGAAAAACTGGACCTATGCGCATTACGACTAATACCATAAACATAGCGAATAAAAAAATATCTATTAAAATCAAACTGAGTGCATGCATAGTTATGTTTTAACCATGGGGCCGTTCATAAAATACGTCACACTAAAATTAACGTTTTTTGACCCCCTCCCCCCCGGTTGTCACGCTGTGTCACACTTTCTGTGACCCCCCCTGGAAATATTTCGTCACAAAAACTAAGACCCCTCCCCCCCTAAACATGATAAATTTTGATTGATAATACACAAATTTTGATATTAGAAAATATTTTTTTTTATTTTTGTAATAAAATTTGAAAAAAATAAATATATCAAGTTACAATTTATTGTAATAAATATACAGGGTATTTTTAAAAATTTATTATGGCCATTTTACTCATTAGGTTAAGTACTTTCGATATCAGTTTAAAGTTTTTTAATATCTGCAATAGTTACGGAATAATCGCTTGTGCACACTTAACGATTACACCCTGTATATACATTTAAATATCTGTATATTTACTAATACGAAATAAATGACTTCTATCATTATTAAATTGAAAAAAAAGTCGAGAGAACGAATACTCAGTAAAAATTTTTAATGAACGGCGAACGTCACGCTGCCGTAGACCCCCTGTACCCCCTTGTCACATCTTGTCACACTCGCGAAAGCCCCTCCCCCCCCTTGTATGCGAACGTATTTTATGAACGGCCCCCATCGGCACTTTGATAATGCGGCATCAAAGGTTTTGTACTTACTTCTCAAAGAAATTTGCCGCTTTTCGGAAGTACATGGTTATGATACACGCGCCGGCGGCTTCTTTTGAAATCTAAAACAATCGTTGCCGCCACGCCGAAATCATAACATTTGACACTATTTGATTGCCGCCATAGGGCGTAGGTATACTCATGCAAAATAATTTCGAATTTTTTTAAGAGTACCTACAGGTGTTCCAAAGAATAAATAAGTTTCAGAGTGCTTAGAATGAAAATGAATACATTATACTGATTACTGATCACGCAAGTATCTTTACTATGGCTATGTTAATTCAAGCTCACAATGTTCCAATTCTAATACGTTTTTCTAAGATTTAAAGTAAACTTTAATAAATAGTAATAGACTAATAGGTAATTGCAAGACTTGCAAGACTCTTGCTGCAAGACCAAGACCAAGACCAAGACTGGGAGCGCAAGACCAAGACCAAGACCAAGACCAGGTGTATTGGCGCAAGACCAAGACCAAGACTGGCTAAGTCTCGTCTTGTTCTTGCATTTGGGCAACACTACATTGTAAATTGTATCAAACATTTATACAAGATTTGAATAAATAATTATTTAAAAAAAATGTTTTTATTGTATGTATATTGCACACAAATTGTTAATCACAGAAACGAATCTGTCCACCCCGATTCCACGTGGTACTTGTCTGTCATACACTAGAGTGTATTAAAAAAGTCGGAGGCGCGGAGGAGCGTGGCGCCCGCGTGTGCTGAGGAGCAGGCAGAGTCAAGCGAGCCGGAGTGGCTGAGGCTGGTCGCCAAAGGCGACCAAAAAGCCGAAGCTACGAAGGCGAGTGAAGACTCCTGCCTGCAACGAGGTACACGGGGGCAAGCGCCACGTTCTGCAGCGCCGGAGCAGTCAAGAAAGCCCATAATCTTCGTTATATTTCTAACTACATCACTACATAGTATAAAACAAAGTCACTTTCTCTATCCCTATGTCCCTTTGTATGCTTAAATCTTTCAAACTACGCAACGGATTTTGATGCGGTTTTTTTTAATAGATAGAGTGATTCAAGAGGAAGGTTTTAGTATATAATTTATTAGGTTTAAGTCAAAGCGGGCGAAGCCGCGGGCGGTAAGCTAGTATAAATATAATCTCAAAAAAAATTAAAAAAAAAATAGAAGGGGGGGTTTCCGCACCCCCCCACTTTATAGGGGGTCTCCCCTTACCTCCCCCCTCCCTTTCCCTCCCCTCCCCCCCCTTAATTCGTGCCGCAAATTTCTAAAGAAATACCCTTAATATAATAGTTATATAAGAATTTTAGTGTTAGTTATTGAAAGATTTATCTTTATAGCGTTATAAGATTTATTGTTGTTCACTGTATATTTTTTATATTAATTATGTCTAGCAAGGATAATGTAAATATGAGTGAACCTGGATCTGGTGGTGAAATAGAAGCACCAAATTCCCAAATCTTAATTAATAAAGTATCAATTCGTGTCCCTCCCTTTTGGCCTGACCGTCCAGCGCTATGGTTTGCCACGCTGGAAGCACAATTTCACTTGAATGGTATAACTCAGGAATTAACTAAATATTATTATGCTATTAGCCAACTGGACCCAAAGTCAGCTGCAGAAGTTGAAGATATTATAATTACTCCTCCAAAAGATAAACCTTACTCGACTATTAAAAATGTTTTAACATCTAGATTCTCAGAATCATATGAGGAAAAGGTGCGTCGCTTACTGGAAAAGGAAGATATTGGGGACAGAAAACCTTCCTCATTTTTAAGACACCTAAAGAGTTTGGCAGGAACAGCTTTCCCAGAGCCCCTACTCAAAACCATCTGGATGAGTAGGTTACCGCCTCACATCCAAGGTATTCTTACCGCACAAAACTTGCAATGCCCAGAAGATCTTGGTGAGCTAGCTGATAAACTGCAAGAAATAAGTTGCAAACCGACGCAGATAAATGCAGTTGGTAGGAATAATGAAAATAGCGATATGAGAGAAGAAATTAAAGTATTAACGCAACAGGTTGCTGAACTGACTCGCATAGTTGGCAGTTTGTCAACTAGCCGTGGCCGAGTAAATCTAAGAGAGTCTAACCAGACAAGACGACATAGTCGCTCACACTCTCGCAGCCGCAACCTATGTTGGTATCACAACCGTTTCAAAACCAAGGCAACTAAATGTATCAAACCTTGTTCTTGGGTGCCCTTATCTCAGGAAAACTCCAACAGCGGTCAGTAGAGGCGACTACTGATTGCTCAGCACCCAGTCGCCGTCTCTTCGTTACGGATCGATATTCAGGCCGTCGATTTTTAATTGACACTGGATCTGATCTCTCGTGCATACCTCGATGTAGTGTCAGTATATATAGCAATAAGCAGCCACTTCAATATGATGTTATTGCCTCAAATGGTTCTAAAATCAACACATTTGGTTTTCTACAACTCAAATTAAATCTAGGACTGAGACGGGATTATATATGGAATTTTATTATAGCAGATGTTGGAACTCCAATTATTGGATCTGACTTCTTGGCACATTATTCCCTTCTACCAGAATGTGCTCATGGAAGACTGCGCGATGACGCAACGGGTTTAATAACGAAAACTGATATTTCTTCACTTGATCAACCCAGTATCAAATTCATCCAGTCACCAGAATCACCTTTCAAGCACATTTTAACAGATTTTCCTAATATAACACGACCACCCGGACCTCCCAAGCAACCTAAACACTCAACGGTGCATTTCATCACCACTACTGATGGACCACCGATTTCTTCACGGTCACGTCGTCTCGCTCCACAAAAACTGCGGGCAGCACAGAGGGAGTTCGAGGAGATGGTAAGAGTTGGAACAGCAAGACCTTCTAGTAGCTCTTGGTCCTCTCCTTTGCATCTCGTCCCTAAAAAAGACGACACCTATCGCCCTTGTGGAGATTACCGAGCGTTAAATGCGCGCACTATTCCGGACCGCTATCCAGTTCGTCACATTGGAGATTTTTGTCAAAATCTTTCTGGATCTACCGTATTTAGCACTTTAGATTTAGTAAAAGCGTATCAGCAGATACCTGTTAATCCTGACGACATTTGCAAAACAGCTATCATCACACCTTTCGGACTCTACGAATTTCCTTACATGACCTTCGGGTTGCGCAATGCTGGACAGACTTTCCAGCGGTTCATTGACGAAGTGGTTCGAGGATTCGATTTCTGTTTCGCCTACGTTGATGACATTCTTGTCTACTCCAAAGACCACCAACAACATGCCGAACACCTCAGGCTCTTGTTTAGTCGACTGAATGAGTATGGAGTAGTCATCAACCCAGCAAAATGCATATTTGGTGCACCTGAGGTAACCTTTTTGGGATACCGCATTAACGCTGAGGGTACTCATCCTCCAAAAGATCGTATTAGCGCGCTCATGGATTTCCCTCTCCCAAAAACAGTACAAGGTGTGCGAAGATTCCTTGGCATGGTTAATTATTACCGCAGATTTTTACCAAACGCTGCTAAGTACCAAGCCGCTCTAATCGACGCAGTTGCTGAAACAAATAGCAAAGGATCCAAACCTTTTCCGTGGACACCTGAATTGAAGGAATGTTTTGCAGACTGCAAAAGAAGTCTGTCCCATGTTTCAACACTATCACATCCTAATGCCAGTGCTTCAATAGGTTTGTTTACAGATGCATCTAGTATGCATATAGGTGCCTGCTTACAACAACAAGTTGATAATGATTGGCAGCCTCTTGCGTTTTTCAGCAAAAAGCTTACGTCAAAACAAGCAGAATGGCCAGCCTATTATAGAGAGCTGTTAGCTATTTATGAAAGTGTACAACATTTTCGATATATTTTAGAGGTTCAGCATGCAACGATTTATACAGATCACAAGCCTCTCATTTATGCTTTTGCTCAGCGTCGAGATAAATTGCCTCCAACGCAATTAAATCAACTCACATTTATCAGTCAGTTGACAGTTCACTACTGATATAAGGTATATAAAGGGCGCAGATAATGTAGTCGCAGACGCCATGTCTCGAATTGAGGCTATTTCCTTAGAGGATGATTACCAATCATTAGCTGCTTCGCAAGAAGGTGATGAGGAGTTGAAGAAATTGATAACATCCTCCTCCTTAAAACTAAAAAATATCATAGTCCCTGGAACTAATATTTCCGTATTATGCGACACATCAACAGGTCGTCCTCGACCGTATCTTACTTTACCATTCAGAAAATCTACTTTCGATCGGTTGCATAATCTCAGCCATCCGGGTATCAAAGCTACCACACGTCTTGTGGCAGAGCGCTATGTATGGCCGCACATTAATAAGGATTGCCGGAAATGGGCTAAAACCTCTTTAAAATGCCAGCGTTCTAAGGTGACGAGACATATCCACTCACCCTTGGTACCGTTTAAAAATCCGTCTGGCAGATTCCGCAGTATCCATATCGACATAATTGGACCCCTATCATATTCCAATGGATTCCAATATTGTCTGACGGCAGTTGATAGATATACACGGTGGCCAGAAGCCTGGCCTATGTCATCCATCACAGCCGAGGAAGTGGCAGACACACTTGTCACTGGTTGGATCTCACGTTTCGGAGTACCGTGTACTGTCACAACGGACCAGGGACGACAGTTTGAATCTGAATTATTTCGTCGACTGATGAACGTATGCGGGGCGAAGCGTGTGCGTACAACCAGTTACCACCCATGTGCTAATGGCATGGTGGAAAGAATGCACAGACAATTAAAGAGTGCGCTTATGTGTCATGCTCAAACATGGAGTAAGGCATTACCGGTGGTACTCCTAGGCATGAGGTCCGCGCTCAAAGAGGACCTAAATGTTTCTTCCGCAGAACTTGTTTATGGCGAACCTCTCCGTTTACCGGGGGAACTTGTTATACAAGCAGAAGAACGCAGAAGCCCTAACGACGTAGCAGATTTCGTCTCTGATTTAAGAAGTCGGATGGAGATTTTACGGCCAATACCCGCATCAAATCACGCACAAAAACCATCTTTCATTTTTAAAGACTTGCCAGAAGCTACTCATGTACTGCTTCGAGACGATACAATGAGACGTCCTTTGCAGGCTCCGTACACAGGACCTTATAAAATAATTAAGAGGAGGGATAAAACCCTGACTTTAGAAATAAATGGGAAACACACCACAGTCAGCGTAGACCGGATCAAACCTGCGCATATAGACTCGGAGGGAACACCTATTTTAACAGTCCCACGTCCCAACAATAGTAACACTAACCATATAGCTCTTTCACCCACCCCAATTCCACTAAATTGTGAAACCCAATCTCCCAGTGCACCGGTCACCACCAGATCTGGGAGACGAGTCAGATTTAGAGATATGTTAGACTTATAAAAATTTATGTATATTTTTTCTTTTGTGTTTTTTGTTCATACATATATTATTTTGTAATGTTTTTTATATGTATAGTGTATACCCATATTTTCTTCGTAGGGGGGTGGTGTGGCGTTTCTATTTTATATGTTTATGGCAACACTATCTGTGACGCCGGTGACATTAGAAGGTTCAAAGAGAAACCGTTAATTTTCCAATGTTGTTTTTCACCTTTTTTCTGGTTTCACTGTATTAAAATATAAATGTGTTATGTGACTGTGAAAATAAATAATCATTAATCAACATAACAACGTGTTTCAAATTTCAATCTCATAATGGGAATACAAACCCCATACTTTTTAAGGAAAAACGGCATTATTTCTAAAAAAAAATAATTACCGATGAAATATTATTCCTTTATTAGTATAGCAGGATGAATTTCCGCAATGGGAAATGATGAAACACATTATGTTTATACACGCACGTCTCGAGAGCAACTGAATAGAGACGAACGCACTGGTGGCTTGGAAGTTGGAAGTCACCTGAGTGGCGACAAGGTCACGCGTGCTTACGACTTCTAGTGTCTTGTTATTTCGATTTCTATGGTTATACATACCGCACACAACAATTCGAGCAGCATAATAGGTGGTGCGCGGTTTTA
>CAJQZM010030963.1:1961-41452 GCA_907164665.1 Colias nastes | reverse complement strand
CATAAACTGTAGACATGTTTAACATCTCTTTGCTATAAGGCAATAAATGCTCGATGGAACCTCATTGAAAATTCAATATCGTCGGCGGATAGAATAAACAGTGATGGGAAAATAAACTTTGTCCGCGAAATTAGATTTTAACAAACAATGTTAAATATTATATCGTCCAAACATTTGATAATTAAAATGATATATTGTGATAAGTAGGTATATTAAAGTTGAGATATAATGTTTGTGTATTTTGGAACGTTTAATACTATTTATCTAATATTTAATATCTTGTACGAAGTTTAATATCATCTGAAGGGATATGAGGCTGTATACCCAGATAAAATATTTTTATCATGTCTCGTTGAATATGTATCTTCAAGTGACGGATTTTGAAAATTTATGCAATGATGTAGAACTTTCTCAAAAGAAAGAGTATATTTTTAGTTTTCATTTACGATTGTAGGGTAAAAATGATAGTTCCATACAAGAGTATAATATAAATTCAACTGGACTGCTATAAAATTTCACGCCAAACTTATCAAGCAGAATAGCAAAGTATTTTGTTCAATTTCACCGTGAAGTCGCAAGGCAGTTAAGAGCGTCATAACGTTCATGTCACAGACAACGCCAGTGCCTTCGTATAAAGTTGAACATCTGACGTACCGCGGCGCTAATGGCTGGGAGACATGTATACTGTGACATGACTCGTCACTCATACGGTACTTTTTTACAACCTTTTAAAGAAAAATTGTTTGAAAAGTTGATTCAAATATTTAAAGGATTAAAATGTTCGAGTCACGTGTCTTGTATTTTTAAATGATTTCTCAATGAGGTTCTTAATTCTCGAATATTTATTTTTTACTAACTTTCCACGCCCGCTTTGTACGAAGCTTTACAAATTATATTACACTAAAATGTACTTAAACTGTAACTACATTTACTGCCTGAAATAAATGAATAAATAAAACAAATAAAAATCTTCCTCTTGAATGACTCTATCTTTAAAAACACCTTAAAATATAAATCCGTTGTGTAGTTTCAAAAGATTATTATGTATTACGTAGGGACAGATAGACAGAGAGCGGGAAGCGACTTTTATGTGATGATTCATAATTATAATTTACCGTTAAATGTACAACAAAATTACATTTTTCATAACATTACGTCAACATTAATGCTTATCGCATACGGGCTTTAATGTGCAAGTTTATTATCCCATTTCAGAGATTATCATACAGCCTCCTATAAACTGTTCCGGGTCTAACACTTGGGAGGAGCTATTGAAAATTTTACGTCCATATCGAATACTCTATTGACAGATGGTCGGGCGCTACGCCAATAATGAAAGTTGAAATATAGGGCACAACGTTATGTTTACCAACGTACGGTTTAACTTAAATATTGAAGAGTCAATAATTCAGATGCGGGTAATTGTTTTAAATTGTATGTCTTCAATTCGTATATAATATAAATGATGTTATGTAATTGATTATATTATACTATTTTAATTATAATGGTAATTAATACACAAAACACTATTCACTAGCTCTTTATTTCAAATATTGCATGTAATATTTTTTGTTATTGAATCTGTTATAAATGGGGCTAATCTAAAGCTTACGATAGTGAATCTATTCTCATAAGAAAAATGTTATGTGGATATTCTATTGTAATGTTTATGAATATGCTTTGTTGTATGTTATATTATATCCAAATTAACAAGCTAGTCTACACAATATAATATTTTGTAGCAAGAATAATGTAGTAGCAATATGAAAACAATTTCGTTATCTCGATGTACGTTTTGGCTGACAGAGTCACAAACTTGCCAAATAGGTCAAAAGAATTCTTCAAATAAAACTATTTTAGAACGCGTACCATTTTATAAATGTGTTACTGAAACATGTCATGCTATTGAGGCTTTTACTATTTGTTTGGTCTATTTCGGCTTAGATACAAATGTTTTCTTAAGCTTAACGCTATAAAATATCTGTTTCATCACTATTTAAGTGTTATGTAAAATACAAAAAAAAAAAAGTAATGCGTGTAAGGCAACTACAAAATAAGGTATAGGAACCGCAAACTTATACAAATGTAGTTGAATTATTGTTGAATTTACAAATTTGAGTAGTAATTGTTTAAAAGCTTTTGTTGGAATAAGCGGGCGATTTAATTTCAATGAAACTCTGTATGTTTCCACGACCTACGCAACGCCTACGTACACTACGTAGCTGTTATATCGTCGTAGCTCCCGTAGCAGTGCTACGCGGAATTTTTAAGCGTGGGAGGATAGTTGAAATACAATTTCGTCGTTAAAATGTAACTGGAATTTTTGTTTGGACGAATTTGAATTTAAATATATCGTGTACACTTTCAAATTTTAAATTCCATATTGTCTCGAATAGTTTCTTGTGAATACATTGATATTGTTTCGTCTTTTTTAATTTCTTTTTTAAGTAGAGTAACTCTATGTCATGATGTTTATTTTTTGGGTAGTATGAAGCACATGACGTGATGGATCATTCTACAGGTCATCAGATGGGATTCTGATTTACCTTTAGTTGTTAAATTTGTAAAAGAGACTTTAAATAGAGAATACGTTGACGCATGTTTTTCAGTGGCCTTCTTACGGGTATTGTATTGAATTCAATCGAGATTATAAAAGACTCCCATTTACCGTTCTATAAATGATATCAATTTCTCCTTAGTCATCAGTGTGTGTGTGTGTACAAGTGAGTATATACAATATGTGTGTGTGTAAGTATATAAAGGGAAAGGGATACGAGCGTGACCCAATTCGACACAGAGCATGCTCTCCAACACTTTCACTGCGGAAGATTGTCGCATGGTGTGGGCGTCAAATAATGATTCGTGCTTGCAATGATATTCGTGACCTAACATTATTAACTTAGCGACGTGCTATTTGGACCTTGTGAAAGGATTTTGATAAAATGCTGAATAAAAAGCCATTATTTATAGAGTAGTTAATGGAGCCTAAGTGTTTCGTCTTTGAACGTATTTCGCAACAATTCATGGAAATGGCTTAGAATAATGTGAGCGACCTAATTTGTATATGGCTAAGTGAGAAATAAAAGCTTTACTTATAGGCTCTTTAAAAAAAGGTAATAAATGAACGAATAAATTAGCTTATCTTTATTTATTGATCAATAAATTCGACATTTTACTTCTTTCGGGCAATACACTTTATTAATAATAAGGCTTTGCCTTTAGAATAGGAATAATAAATAGTACCTATTATAAAATTTATTTCAAATTCGATTAACAATAACTGTTACAATTGAGTCTAACGAACATTTCTAGTTATGCAATATGTAATTCAAATTGCAGCTTGCTATTATAGTCTACTTATACTTGACTTATAAATCATACCAATTGAATCTTCCCACCAATTGTCAATAATATAACAACGTAGGAAGCATCTAAATTGAGATATCCTGAATTTGATTCGGGACAAAAACACATATAACCTTGAACACCCTAAAACCCACACGATCGGGACTTTCCTTGAAATACAATAACCTTATTTAGTAACAGTATGTTCGCTTGTTATTGTTAACATCATAACATAACATAGACTCGTATAATAATCCTCAGGTTATAGCCCATATAACGATCCTTCACTGCGTCGTTAGGATGTTCATAAATACATTTATAACGCAAAATAAAGACAGTTAAAGTTCGCTTAAAATGTACAATGTAATTATTAATAATGAACTAAGAAATCATTTTGAAAGATTATTTATAACTTCTTTTATATTGACGAAGCTTTGGTAACCATTTTTGATAGTTTTGTTGTTACACCTTAGTGAATTGGGAATTACGTAAAGAACTCTTGGATAATTTTCCTCCGGTAGTGCTGTATTTGTTTAGTCCCACTACACTGTGAGATACTTCCCTTGTGGATAAATATCTTGATCACAATTGATCGGAATAGAGTGGTGACTTCAGTTAAAATGGAGAGGCTCTTATGAATATTTCCTGTCTATGTGTGTATGTTTCTGTATGCATGACTAATTACATTAATATCCAAATTCCAATTGATAACTATCTTTTACATATTGCACCATTACGTGCTCGTAAATACACTATTAAACTCAAACACGAAACAACATGATACAACATAAAAACAGCTTGATTTGTTTCTATCTATTTCTCATTATTTCTGATACGTTCAACTATAATGGCCTTCAATGAGCCATGAAAATCTATCTTAATACTATTATAAAGGCGAAAGTTTGTATGGATGTTTGTTACTCTTTCACGTAAAAACTACTGAACCGATTACAATGAAATTTAGCACACATATAGAGGGTAACTTGGATTAACACATAGGATAGGTTTTATCCCAGAAATCCCACGGGAACGGGAACTATGCGAGTTTTTCTTTGAAAACGCGGGCGAAGCCGCGGGCGGAAATCTAGTTGATAAATAAATTATTTAATCGGAGATAGGGCTACAATGATCTGATCCAAATTTTAAACAGATCTAATCAAAAGTTTTGGTTGAAAGTGTCACAAACCATCCAACTTTCGCATTTAACGTTAACAACAACGAGAATTAAACACACCTGTAAAATATTACAGCTCTATTTGTAATAATATACTTAAGGACTTATCAATTTGTTGATCATAATAACGCATTGTTCCAATCGTCAACAACCAACGCAAGCCTTACTTATCAGTTATCAATGAGTAGTAACAATAATGCTTTGTTCCAGTCGTCCCGCATAACCAACGCGAGCGGGGACGCGTGCGAGCGGCGCGATCCGTGCCAGCATGGAGGTGTGTGTATTAGCACGGACGACGGGCCCATCTGCGAGTGCCGGGATGGAGATTATGAAGGCGCTTTTTGTGAACGAGGTATGTAGCTGGTTGATATGGTCTCTGAATAGATGTGTTTATTTGTTAACAATACAGAATTACGAGCACCACAACCGGAGGCCCCAAAAAGACGAAATTACTTTTTAAAACTACAAACATATAATACTTATGCCTGCACGATGCAGACCGACGTTATATTCTAACAATATAATGTAATTGTAAAGTTCTTAAATACAAAAAAAAAACAGCAGCTAATAAAATAAGTATTTATAAGGTATATTTACAGTATTGTGCGTGTGTGTGAACATGTGAGTTCTTTAAATCGATTTTATCTAAATGAGAGTGGGATATTCAAATTTACGTTATTAAAATATGTTAATATACTCATTTATTATGCAAGTTTTCAAGGTAACATTAATATTTTTGTAACAATTTATACAAAAGGGAGGTACTTTTAGTTTTTCATACATTAAGATAGGGCGTCGTGAACTTTTCTTTTGCGCAACATAAAAAGTTTTCCTTTTATCCTAAGTTCTTCTTGGATCTGTTACTTTTGCTCGGGATTTACATTTCTTTTGAGTTATTTGAAGCTGTGCTTTATGAAGGTGACAAAGACTATAGAAATTAGTTTATTTTAATTGCCTACTTTAAAATATTGCTATTTTCATACAAACTCTACTGTAATAATGAATCTAATTTAAGAAGTTTTTATATTATTTTTTTAGATAGGTAGGTGATTTTCTTTAAAACAGAAAACCTCTACGAAGCATAAAGTACGTTAGTTTTAAATGACATTCTGAATATCTATGATTTCAGACGAGTATCTCTCGATTCCCTATGAATTTATAATGATAAAATGATTTTTTAAAATTAAACTATATAGCATTTAGACAACAATTTATTTATCTATGGCGTGTTATTAAACCAAAGTGCTTTTCAGAATGCATATGCAATATAACTCAAGGCTTAGCTAAATAGTTACCGTGTGTGCATTCTCTAGTGGAGATGCAATTCGATCTATGTCTTGAGGAGATTAGAGCTTAAATTACAGCGTAATTGCTTTTGGAAGATTTGAAATATACGTGTACGTATGTGGATTTTGTATTCTTGGTCTTTCAGGATGTTAGTATAGAACTAGACCACTTACAATAATTATGCTGAGATGTTTGTTACAATTACAATATACATAATATTATATAAGTACATTTATCTATACTTTAACATTATAAAGCTGAAGAGTTTGTTTGTTTGAACGCGCTAATCTCAGGAAATACTGATCCGATTTGGAAAATTCTTCCGGTGTTAGATAACCCATTTATCGAGGAAGGCTATAATAGGCTATATATCATCGTGCTAAGACCAACAGGAGCGGCGCAATGCGGGTGAAACCGCGGAGCACAGCTAGTATAATATAATTACATTTATGACACATAAAATACAAATTACTTGAAAACCATGATGTTTATCAAACGGTTCAATATCAGGTAGCATTTAGATTTTAGGCTGTAATAGTTTTCGAATGTGGTAATAAAATTCTATACTTACTTTATTGCTAAGAAAATATCGTTTATCGTCCTATTAAACTGTAACAATCGAGTAAAAATCGTAAATCGATTCAATTACATTTTGCGTTCATTATTAAACTAAAGTTTTATTGAAAAACTTTGAAATTACATTATTCAATCAAGAATATTCAATCGATAATTTGACAAGGAATATTTTACACATTTCCATTTGGATTTTACAGCTCATTTTAGCTAAGTCCTAGTAAAGTGCTCTCAGATCTGAGCTTGAGTGTGGCGTGATGTTGGACTATTACATTCACGGCTTTAGTGCGAAATGCACTGCTGACTCTAGTTAAATTGCTGAACATTTGCTATTCTATTTATGCATGTAAATACTCTTTTATTTTGTGGATAAAGTGCTTTATGTTCTGGGTTCTGGGTGTCGTTTTGCAATTAATAGCTTGTTATTATGTTTGTTTTTAAAACGTCACGTCGTTTTTCTATTTCTAAATTATTGAGCGAGCATGGCTATTTATTATTTTACCGCAATGGCGTAGTTATACGTATTGAATTTTTTTTCTGATTGCCACAAAAATTTGTAATCTGAAGTTGCAACCATGATTGTTGAATTATTTAAATATCTTATATACGATAACTAGGTTTCTAAAATCCGTCACTACAATATTTAAATGTTTCCAGTGTATAAACATACATACACACAAAATACAGAAAAGGAGTGTCGGTGTTGTTAGGTACGGAAAGATTATCTATAAAGAAAAGTCGTCTGTATTAAAATTTCATACCTTCAAAGCAAAAGTATTAGTGCAACACATGTGAAATGCTTCTAGGGAAATGATCTTAAAATCTTTTAAATAATCCGTAGCTACAAGAAATGAAGTGAAGTTTCGTAATAAGAGTTGCAATGTTGTTCCTATAGCTGTACGGCTCCTTAATAAGTTTAAGCGTGTTTCATTAAAGTTAATAGTAAGTTTGAGTTATGTGCCTGAGTATGGCCCGTGTGCCTGCAGGTGCAACTAATGTGCACGGAACATTACCTGCACTGTCGGGATTAATCATCTTGCGAGATTTCAGCATTATGTGGGAAGTTTAATTATATTATACCGTCAGATTTAATAATAGTAATTTGATAAAACTATCTCAAATAAGCCTCTCTAATGTAAGCCTTGTTTAATTGGGACACATGTTTTGGACGTTGGCTATCTTGTGTAGCATCTCTACGGGACGAAAAATAATAATAAACTCAGAAAGGTCGATATAGAAGTACTAATGACTAAAAAGAAGTAGATAGAGGCATCAGATATTATGGGACCTTCACAAATTTAAATTTACGGTGCGATTTCGACTAGGATAACCAAGATGAGCTTCATGCTAACTGTACACAAAACGTGAACATCAGTTTCTAATTGTAAAGTATTTAATTAAAATGTTACGAATGTATTCATTTACATACTTCATACTTTGGAACTGCATCTTAATAACTTTAATTAAAGACACACTTCAGTATTTGAACTTCATTTTATATCTAACTAGCGGTCCGCCCCGGCTTCGCCCGTGGTACATATGTCGCAATAAAAGGTAGCCTATGTTCTTTCTCAGGGTCTAAAGATTGTCTGTGCCAAATTTCATCAAAATCGGTCCAGAAAACCATACATACATACATACATACATAATTACAAACCTTTCCTCTTCATAATATTAGTATAGATAATATTTTACAAAATTTTCAGCGACCTGACAGAGACAAAATTACATTGTTATTCAAAATAATTAATGAATGAATACGTGAAAGCAATTTTTCGGTTCAGTTAAAAATTAAACCCACGTATTTTCTTTTCAAGCTATTTGTGTAGATTTTTTCATTCACAGTTCAATGGTACAGATGATCAAGTGTGCTGTGTAGTATTATTGCCTACAATAATTTTTATTAAGAGGTCGTTAAATGGCATGACCGGTAAAATGTCAAGGTTGAAGGTTAGGGGTGAATGCTTCTAGCCACAGAGAAGTAATGGCTTACATTAGGAAATATGGCATATAACCCTATTGAATTTGTTTAAGTTTAGAGTTAAGGAGATGGATTTACTAATGTGTTTGGACGTTTTCTTCTCTTCTGTTGTATAAAAGGTGATAATTTAAAACATAATATATCACGTGTATTATATTTATAAACTAATAATATGTTATTAAAGTAATATACTTTTGTCGAATTTCCATCGAAATAGACACTTGCACACTAGTAAAAACTATTTTTCGAAGAAACACCTAAGTATATGATATATTTATACTCTTCGTTTGTTATTGATTGAAAGAATACTTAATTGCCAACCGTAATTAAACAAGTATTTATTGATGTTAACATATTTCCCAGTATTTAAATGACCTTCGCATTTGCAGTCGTTCTGCGAACTGGCTTCGATTCTTGGAATTTTATGTTATTTACTGGAATTAATCTGAATTCTTTATTTGCGCAAAAGTTCTTCGTATTTTGTAGGCTTCATCAAATGTCAATGTCAATGTCAAATTGGTGTTATTTGAATTAAAAAATAATTTATGTACGTTTTCTGAGAATCATAGGCATATAAACGGATCATTATATTATAGTAGATTGTGAAGAAATTGGGCTGATGATGTTTAAATTACTTTATGAAGCAGAAGTTGAAGCTAGTTAAGGTATTATTGTTTTCGATGAAACATGAAAATAATAAAGAGAAGAATATGAAAATTAAACAAATGTAAATTTGATGTTATAAGTTAGCATAGTAAAAATACTTCTCTAATAATATTCAAACTACGAGCTATAAAAGCTACCTAAAATCTAAAAAGTCCGCAAAATTTAGGTTTTTACCGCAGCTCAATAAACGGTATTTCAACTAAATTTAACTGTAGAAAAGGTTAGAATGTTAAGTTCGCCACCGTTCCATGAATTTCGATTCGTTTCCATTCAGGAGGCAATCTGGGAGGCTCTAGTTTGCGTACACGGCAGGATTATCGGCTTTTTCCGAAAGCTGAAGGAATTCACTGCAGTGACGGTTCGGTTACGTGAGCCGTGAGCGATGCAATCGTTTTGATGGTTGGCTTTTTATTATACGTTTTAGTAATGTTTATAGTTTATGCGCTTGGAGGTATATTTTACCATATAATGATAAAGAAGGAACGCTGAAAATATATAATTTTGATAAACTGGGACTCTTTCAGTTACATTATAGGTACACAATAAGCTATTGTTAGTTATTGATAACATTCAATCCGATAAAATCTCATCCAAATCATCATCATTGAATTGAAATTATTTGTTCTATTTGGAGTTTATTAAACTTTATCTCAGAACTTTACAATAAAATTTGCTAAGTAAATTTGATTATAATTTTTTTGTTGATAATGTTTGACGTGCCACATGAATTTTTCAGCATTTGAATTTACCTAGCCAGTCAGAAAACGTTATGATAGGAACTTATTAGGCGACAAATTTAAAAAGTTTTTTCGTTAAAGAATAACGAAGTAATTTGGAGAGTTACAACTTACAACATTTGCATTGTTATTCTTGTTATAATTATAATATTAGTGATTTTTTTTTACAAAAGTATCTATCTATCTATAGAAAGTTTTATTAGCAAGATAAGATTAAGAACTTTTGTGTAACAACAAAAAAATTCTTATATTATTCACTCACAAAAATTAGTTTATATTTAGAATATACATAGGTATTAGGTACCCTAACACATGGTCTAACCATTTGCAAGTTCATCAACAGCTAATTTTATATCCTCCCCCCCCCGCCTAAAAGCAATAACGTTCGCGCCAAGTCACACTCGAAATTCGTATTTCCGCACGCCGCGCCGCCAGCCGCTCGGCCGTTTCCGTGAGGTCGCGTAATGGCGGCGCCACCAGGAAATGGCGCGAACATGACGCCCGGATACTCGTCCGAAATTCGCTTCGATTTTCAGTTTGGAAGTTATTATTAGCTAATGTTTGATGATGCTCGGTTTGGTGGTGCGAGAAATTATGGGTTATGAATGTTGTTTTCTTTTTAAGCTAGCAAAAATCAAAGATAAAGTATCAAAACATCATCCTCTTTATTAAATTTTATTTTTATGGTATTTATTTTAAATCATTCATAGGATATGGAATATTAATACTTTGATCTTTACCTGTTCCACAAATAAAAGTAAAATCGTAATGGCGGTAAAACCATTGACAGCTATCATTCGTTTGGCGGTTTTATCAAGGTTCTATCATAGAAAAATTAAAATCAGAGCTCATTCGTTCAATAATAGATTTCAACAGATCCACAGAAAATATTTTACGGACTATGAAGCGTTCTTTATTCGAGATCTGGTGCCAATGCGGACTTATATTTTTCCTTAAATTTCTTTTTGGAAATATTTCATTGCTGTACATTCGACCAGCCATATCAATGGATATAAATAGATTTGCGAATTTCGAATAGATTTTTTTTATATTATATCTAGGGCTAATCATAGATAAATTCGTTTATAATAAATTTTAATCGTTATTAAAACAATTTTATTCACGTCACGTATAACTTAACCGAATATTGTGATAATGCTATAATAACAATTGATAATTAGCTATAAATGGAAACACAATTAGTAAGAGATACTTTATTCATAATTTTAAATCGCCGTTTTAAAACTAAAATAATTGACCTGAATACACCAATGATTATTTTAAACGTCGCTTTATGAAAAATCTATAAAGGTTCATCGTTTCCCAGTAAAACAGTGGAATTTAAATGTAAAAATTATATCATAAAGTATTGCATGAATAAATGGCGGACAAAAAATGCAAAGCCTATTAAAGCGATGTACATACGTTAAAGCAACTGTTATGCGGAGCGGTTTCATTGAAAATTCAATTTCGGATTGTGATATTTTTGCTCCGTTTTGACATTTAAAAATGTTATTTATAGCAAATTATTATTTGAGGCATTTTTATGAATGGGATGCAACTTGACAGGTCGTCAACCTTGTTCAATCTAGATGGAAATGAAAAACTTATTTGTGCGCTTTCTTTATTAAATTTACAGCTTTTGAATGAACATAATCGATTTGAAAGCCTTCTGCATTGAAATCATGAATGGAAGAAAAACAATTGATTAGTATTAGAGCTTTCATTTATCTTTTTATTATCTTCAATAATATTTTACATCGTATAATAGTAAATCGTTGATTTTATTTTTACATTACGACATTATGACTTATCAATAAGCCAAATTAAGTCTTTACTGTATACCTAATTGAAATATCAACTTACGAAAGTATTTGATGAATTTCATTTCAATGATTTGTTTTATCAAACCGTGAAAATACCAAAAAATTCGTAGTCATCTTATTACATTACATTGAGATTAATTACAAGTCAATCATACTTCAATATCGCGCGGAACTATAATTCGGCCGCAATTCTGTGCACCGACACCGCGTCCCAGGGGCAAAACGTGCACTTTGTCCGGTTAAATTCGGTTTGAACCGGTTCGAATTGGTGCGAGCCGACGCGACGTTGGCCGGCGTTAACTGGATTTCGTGTTTTGTAGCGCTGTTGCATATATAAATTTCAGTGTACATTTATAATATTATATCGTGTTGGAGAATGGAAATTGTTTTTCGAATGTATTTTTTTTTGCACGCGCTAGCTGGATAATATATTGAAAGAGACGGTCGCAGTTTATTGCAGCGGATAAATATTCTTTTAAATGATGTTTATTGTAACAGGAACCGTTCTTGTTTCATTAATTTACTATGCCCATAATACTTAAATTGATATCTTGAAAATTTCTTATATATAATAATTAATCTACAAAAAGACACTTGAAATGATTAACCAAGAGTAATTAAGCAAAACTATTAGAATATTATTTAAGCTTCACATCAATATTTCAAAGTGTAGAGCCCAATCGAGGTTGAACTCTAAAAATAAAGTGTTCAAAGAGTTATAACGTCATTGTATGGAAAGCTAGATCAATACAGGGCTTTATTGCTTTCACCACAAGTCAATATGTGATTTTATCTACATCGTATACTTATAAGGTTTTATTTATTGAGTAATAGCATTTTGCTCGCGGTTTCACTTGCTTGCGATATCGCGCGTCTGTTGAATAAATTTTCATCCACTTTTACTTTCTTCAAATTTTAAGGTCTGGAGACAAAGGATGCTTAATTCTTATTCTTCTCTAGGGTACGATCTCTATGTATATTACAATGTATAAAAATCCTAGCTGTTCAGACGTGATAACGTAAATAATCGATTATTTTGTACAATTTAATTGAGAGATAACAGTTTTCTTATGTGAAACAAAATGTATTTCACAATTACATAAAATGCTCGTACATTGAAATAAAATATTACTCACGGTTAAATTAATTATTTGAAAAGTAACAATGTTCTCGATTCGCTGTACAAATCGTTATAACTAGGTTTATTGAAATGAAAATAAATATTTGAAACATGTTATCAGACAACAGAATATTACAATGTAACAATATGAATCTTGTGTTTGTTAAATTTGTAATGTATTTTATGAAGCTACGCATTCATACGTAAAGTCAAAGCTTTAATAACAAAATTGACCTTAACAAATATTCTTCCGTATTCATTATTGTTTAGGAAAGAAAACCATTTTCGGCATTAAAAATTTTAATTTAAACTATTATGAACGTAGACATACATGTCTACTTGTGTGAAACCATGTGAAACTCTCAATTGAATAAACAAAATGATTAATGACAATTTCGTTCGAGCTTCACGTTGTTGTGACATTATCTAAGATCGTTATCAAGTTATCACAATTAGTGAGAGCAGACGGAAAACATAATTATATTGTTGTTGTTTTGTTTCGTTTCTCTATCCCCAGTGGCTTCTGTATTTTCGTTAACATTATAATAATATAGTGTTTGTTGAGAGTGGCTTGTGGGAGTTATAATAACAACTGTATAGTTAGTTACAGAGCACGATTAGTTAATTTTCATAGTAGAGGTTTTGGTGTGAAAAATTGTTGTGATACTGAATTGTTTGGTTATCATTATTAAGTTAAGACGTTAATGATATACTTGTTGTTTTATTTTCAGAAACGTGAGCTTTTCGAAGTATGTAAAGAACAGCTTAGCAGTTAGCTAAAGCTTTATTATAAAGCAATGGATAGTTTTTATATGCAAATAAGAGAACTACTTTAGTCACAGTTACCTAATAAAAGAACTAAGAATTTCGCTAAGTAACTTCTTACCAGATACACAGGGCTTCGCCCTTTGTCAGCACTAACCTTTCATCCGCAAATGTGTAAAAGGTAATAAGATCGGCTTGTACGTAGAATATAAATACTTTGCGTAAAGTTTGGTGCGAACTTAGGTCATTAATCAATTTCTTCACCCCAGGTGTTGCTTTCCGATAAACTGCAAGTAAAATTCTATTAATAATTTTGATTTGAAATTCGTAAAGATTTCTTATTATGAACAGTGATTAAAGAGGTTTTATTTGACTGTTAATAAAGAAGTAGTGGGTTTCCTAATTCCAAATACACTTTTATTGTCATATTTGGATTGTTAAGAGTAAGATTACATAATATATCTATATCTTGTTTTCAAACCTGCATACTAGCATTTGAGATCGTATAAATTCCCACATTAATTAGGTAACGAATAAACTAAGACAAAACAAAATTATGTAATTGTAATAACCATGCTGTATTTGTTACCAAATAAATTATATAAACAGTTCTCGGAGCAGTTGTTACTAAGCTAGAAAATGAATTTCATTGCAAATATTAAAGCGTTCGTAAATGCGAAACAGTCTAGAACTTATATCCACAGTTTCAAACTAGATTGCCGTTAATGTTGAAGTTATAGCACAAATTGTATTGGCGCTTGTATAATTATTATTGAGAGTTGTTTGATGTTGGAACACTAGTATACTCGGTATGCGCTGTACGCTTTTACCTTACTAAATACTATTATCAAGGCGCGTGTCGTCCGGGTTCAAACAGGATAGGTTAAGAAGTAATATTTTGTAAGTGTAAAATGAATGCGTATGATGTGTGTGTATGATTGAGGTACTGTATTATTTTTGTGATAGAAATATATATCGAAGAAGCCAGTAATGAATGATAGTTTATGGATGCCATTTAGTGTAATTAAGTATGATACTACTTGCAATGGGCGTATTTGTATTGAACGGTTTTTCTGAATACCCATAAAACATTAAAACCCAGAAAATATAACAAAATCAACGTTGCATTCTACTTCTTTTTCTAACATAACGAGGTATCAGGTAATTAATTATTATTTTCACAAAGGTATTGGTAATTAATTGCCATAAAGTTGAGACAAATGTTTATAAAATCACATTTGTTATAGACAAAGCGCCCTCCGAAGCAACGTTCCGAGGCGCGGAGTTCCTGTCCTACGACTTGACGCAGACGGGAGGAGAGCCCATCGTCAGCACGCAAGATGCCATCTCACTGTACTTTAAGACGAGACAACCAAATGGATTACTGTTTTATACTGGTAAGATATTACAAAATCGATTGAAGCGGTACGGTGCTTGAAATTTTTTTCTTGTGTTAAATTTTATGATTAAATCGATCAAAAGAAATCAAACAAATTCTAGTAATTAGGATCAAGAGTTTAGAATTCGAATATTTTATTGGCATCACACTTTTTAAAAAACTTTTAAAATAATGTAGGTATCATCTTAAGTTTCTAAGTAGTTTAACTAATTAACATTTTTCGAACCACACGTACTTTAACTCATAGATATAAAAAGCTATATTTAAACAAATAATAGGAAAATACCACCTGAAACAATCTTACAACTATCTACATTTCTACTAGATTTCCGTCAGAGGCTTCACCCGCGTTTTCAAAGAAAAAGCCGCATAGTTCTGTTTTTGTGGGATTTATGGCCTATGACTTATGGGTCTTCAGCTACCTACATAACGAATTTCATTGTAATCGGTTCAATTTTACTTGCGTGAAAGAGTAACAATTATCCATCCATCTATCCTCACAAACTTTCGCATTTATAATATTAGTAGATAGTTTATTGTGTACATTTGATTGTCTTTTACATCTAAATTCATATATGTGAATTTATCTATCAATAACACTAGGCCACGAAGCAGACTACCTAAACCTAGCGGTACGCGACGGTGGTCTGTCCCTCACGATGGGTCTCGGGAACGGCAAGCAGGAGATGCACATCAAGCCCTCGAAGACCAGGTTCGATGACCATCAGTGGCACAAGCTTACTGTGAGACGGAAAATACAGGAGGTGAGATTGTTTTGGTATTTTAATTAAGGTTCTATGAAATAACTATTTCAGTTTGTATAGAGCAAGTTGTTTATATCTTGTTATAAGAAATATATGTTTTGCCTCTTTTTAGAAGATCTTTATCAAATCTTTAGAAATAGTCTAAAAATTGGATGGGTTTTGATTTGATTGATTTTGCAATAAATAAATGTATGGTAAACAATAGATCGTAATTTAGCTATTATGTACCTATTAATTGTATTTTTTACAAAAGGTAAATATGAAGTAGGTACTCCAAGTGTTCAGAAAAATGAAATTTATTCTTAAAATAATGAAAACAATTTTGTAAGTAATTTATTGGTTTTTTTTCACAGATAACACCTTTCACCAGTTTTTGTCGGGTGAGATTTTTATATCTTTAGTAATTACTAATTATAATATTTTTTTTGTGTCTTTAATTTATAAATTATTCAAATCCGAAGGTATACTACAAAATCGAATATTTAAGACATTAATACAGCACCATCTTACTTCGGAAATAACGACACTAACGGATAAAAAATAAAAAAGTAATATCTCTTTTGTATACTCTTTGTTTATTATAATAAGATTTTATACCTACGTATCGCAAAAACACCTCCCCAAATGACTATTTTACAACTTTTATGTAGGTTTATTAAATATTTAATTTTTGTAACGTAACGTTTAGATCTCATGCTTTTAGAAGTATAAAGTGAAGTCCCATGTCCCCTAGTGGGGTAAGGGGCAGATGCCTTATATATCTGTTTCACTGATCGATTTTCTTTAGGGACAAGTAGGTGATCAGCCTTCTGTGTCCTACCAGACCGAGACATTATTTTTTTTCTTAGTCTCCACCGGGAATCGAACCCAGGACCCCTCGGTGCTGCGCTCACGCGTCAACCACTGTACCAACGAGGCGGTCGAAGAATGTATAGTAAAATATATTTTAATATCATTATGCCTATACATTAAGTATATTACAAGCATCTCTAACATTAATATCTAAGTCTTTCTCCGAACCGAGCGAAGCGAAGGCGTTTCAAGTTACAAAGAATAACTCCTTGCTCAATCGACTTTGCCAGTAATAGCATATAACGAATACATTTTGCATACTGACGCTCAAGGCGAACTTTGATCAGCTAACGAACCTTCTGAATGCTTTAATACCAACAATACGAAGGTTAGAAATGAGAAATATATTCTATTTTCGTATTAAAATATGTAATGGTATTGATAAGGCTCTTTAATCATGACGCGTAGGTTTTCGTTTATAATTATATCTAGTGAAATTTATCTTCTATAAAATAAAAATGAATCGCCAAAATAATGTGTAATCTTAGAACGGCGGAACCGATTTCGTTTATCCTTTTTTTATAATATTCCTTGAAGTACGAGGATGGTTCTTATAGAGAGAAAACGTAAACATGTACTACGGGCAAAGCCGCGGTGGAGCGCTAGTTTTTAATAAAATTCACGTGAAAAATAGAAATTTACAAATTACAGATGCAAGGATTTATCTTGAAAGAAAAGAAGCGACGCTCTCGCCGCTCTTCTGCTTCATAAATCCTTGAAAATACAATATATAATATTTTATAAGTATTTTATTCCCCTTCTTCCATATAATATATTATTTAAACAAATGTTATTATATTTTTGTAAAGGTTAAAGAAAAATGGATTTTTGTAGGTCCTAATTGGGTGTTTTCAAAAATATTTAAAAGATAAGTTTAATGTAATGTAATGTTAATAATTATATATATCTAGGAAAACAAATATCATTCAGTAGAACTAATAACGAAGAAGAGGTAGAGAGAAGAATAAATATTACATGGAAAAAGTTTTGGTCACATAAAGAAATACTTAAAGGAAACTATAGTATGAAGTTAAAGAGAACTATAATGGATACGTGTATCTTGCCTAGTCTGCTATATGGATGTCAAACATGGACCTACACAAGTAAAGTTAAACAAAGAATAAGTACAACACAAAGGGCAATGGAGAGAAGTATCTTAAACATAAATATCAAAAACAAAATAACAAATGAAACAATACGACATAAAACAAAAATTTTAGACGCACTAACACAAGCTTTGAAGTTTAAGTGGCAATGGGCAGGTCACATCTCTCGTTATACCGACAAAAGGTGGACATGGCGAACGACCAAATGGAAAGGACCAGCATTGGGAAAAAGAAATGTGGGACGTCCACTCAAAAGGTGGGCTGATGATATTATAGAGATTGCGGGGAAGAATTGGATAAATAAAGGAATAGATAGAAACCTGTGGAAGAAAATGGAGGAGGCCTTTACTCAAACGAGATCCATACCTCATTAAATAAATAAATCATACTAACACTAATTAACTAGCGTAACAACATACTAACAATACTAACAATCATTTGAAATGTAAACTTAAGAGTTATGGAATAAATAAGGTTTTATTATTATTATTATGTTTCTCGTTTCCATAATACTCGGGTACCACCAGAGGGACGGTACCCGGACCTTTGGAAGGCTTACGTGGGGACACGGATCCAACACGCAGAGGCCCTTTCGAGAATTTTACTGTGTTGTGGGACACCAGCCGCAGCCTGCCCATGACTGCACTATAGAGATACAGTCCTGGGCAGTCCGCGGCCGATGTAGGACTATTGTGAGAAATGGAAGCAAAATAAACCGGGCTATGGAATGGGATGCTACATGGACTGGAATTGGGGACTATGGAAACTATGGCACCTGCCTTTCTACTTAAGGGAAGTAAAAATTTGTAGGCAGGTGGTGACTCGCCCTCTCACTGTATGGGCCCCCGAAATAAGTCGCTGCAATAGTGCGACAAGGGGGCAACATATTGTGAGCAGCTAAGGGTGGAGAGGCGTCCCTGGACTTTAAACTACGATCACGCGCTCCCTGAGGGTCCAGCATCACGTGCCCACTCGCCACTTACGATTCGCATCCACCCTTCGAGCTAAAAGCTCTCGCGACTCCACTCTGGCCGGCCGGTTAAGGCAAGCCAGAGGTGGGGGTCCTGTCCTCGTCAGGCTTCACTCCGACCGGCCGGTGAAGGCAAGCCGGAGATGAAGACAGGGGCCTCCCCCGGGAGCACTCGGTTCCCGCGGGGTCGCTACTCCCCGACACCCCGCCACAAGGTGTCCTGCGGGTTGACTGATTGCACGGGTGAAATATCTATTGTCACGTAGACAATAGATATGCCAACCGTGGGCGATGGGGTCGTCACATCCCTACGCCCTTATTATTATTATTATTAAGTTTAATGTACATAGCAATTGCGATCTAAATGCTCTATTGTATTTAATTTGTACACTGTGATCAAAGTTACTTTGAAATTTCATAACAAAGGTAACAAATGTATTTTTTTCCAAAGGTGTTAATTATAACTTATGATACAATTCTCAGTTTATTTAGAATCCACGATTCAACTATATATAAATATTTAAAAAGAAAGTCGTGTTAGTTACACTATTTATAACTCGAGAACGGCTGTAGGTACTGATTTTGAAGAGGTAGCATAAAACCAAGAGAAGAACGTAGGAATCTTTTATCTCTTAATATATAAAACACTAGGTTTCCGCCCGCGGCTTCGCCCGCGCAGTCAAAGAAAAACCCGCATAGTTCCCGTTCCCTTGGGATTTCCGGGATTGCGTTATTTTCCCGGGATAAAAAGTAGCCTATGCCCTTTCTCGGGTATCAAAATATCTCCATACCAAATTTCATTAAAATTGGTTCAGTAGTTTAGGCGTGATTGAGTAACAGACAGACAGACAGAGTTACTTTCGCATTTATAATATTAAGTATGGATTACAACCGGGGCGGTACCGGGACGAATAGCTAGTATATATAATATACAATTTATTTACTTCAATGTCAATACCTGAAACAATCGCATTAAATATTCCCATATTCTATATCTATTTGCGAATGCTCGTACTATTCATAAGTCACAGTTTAATATAACTCCACATGGAGTAGTGTACAGAGCGTGTTTGCCAACAAACAGTAAACATTAATCTTGAGTCCTCTAATTCGTCTTATCTTGCTATCTGATTTATTGCTTAGATTTAGTTTATGCTATTGCATTTGGTTATCGTTTAAAGTTTTATTATATTATCGTAGGTTGCAGTAAAAAGTTAAATGTAAACCTTTTTAATAACTAGAAACTATTAAAAAAGCTTATAATAACTTCTATCTTCTACTATCAGATTTGACAAGGTTATCAACTTTCCGAACGAAATTTTCATTCCAAATGTCAAGGTGCAGTTAAGAAATGTAATAACTTTTAAATTAGAAACATAGAAACGAATTTTGTTTTTCAATATCTTGATTGATGATTGATGACATTATTTAAAAATATGTGATTTTAGATTTTTATATATTGTTACTTGTTCTACTCGCTAATTAGGTGTTCGTTTTGTTTAAGAATTATTAAGGTAAATTCATCTCCTTGAAAATTTAGATATAAACTACGGTTTTCTTTATTGATCTCTTAAATTTCTTGAAAAATATTTTATATTTTGAAAAGCATTATATAAAACAAATTGAAGCACAGCTTACGTCTACGCCATTTAAAATTCACGTTCATATTTTCAAGCGCTGTTTTAGCTGAAGACGCTCCTTTATCTTATACAGTTATAATAAATTCAGAATAAAGCGATTCACGTGACGTGTACAAGACTGATGGTATCAGTTTTGTTCAGTTACGTGTATTTGAAATCTATATTTGTTAGCATTTCTGACTGAATATGAAACAGCTGCATACGATAAGCTTGTTTAGCTTCACTTTAGCTTTATATTGGATCATTTGTTATTATTAATTGATGTCTGTTTCATGGGACGATTTTATAAAATTGTAAATTATTATAGAGGGTACTTTGCTTATTTGTTTTTACATTAAACAAATGGCTTTTTATGTGTTTTATCACCATTAAATGACGTAGTAACTATATTAAGAAAATAGAAATATTTTGCCAACAAAAATTAACCACAATTAAAATAAATAGGATATCATACTTCTGTTAAAATTAATGTACCTAAGTAATGTACATTGCACATTTATAAATAATACATACAGCTTAATAAAATACCAAGTCATAGTTCCACGAATTAAAGTAATATTTCTGCTTCGAATATATTGTCACTATGCTTAATGTCCCGCGACTGCGGTTTATTCAATAAATGATTCAATATGAAAAAAGTTTCTACCCGCAAACTGCTTCGCGTTGTATCAATAATGTAACATCTGCTATGAACTATTTTACGAGAGATATTTTAGGCGGAGTACAAGCGAGCGGTGGAACGCTGCGTTTTTGTAGAGATCTATACTAGAATAAATTTGTGTTAGAATATAGAGTTAGGAAATCTTTAAATTTCGGAATCTAATGCCTGTAGATTGATGTAATTTTATTATGTTATGGTAGTGAGTTTTTAAATTTGGGAAAATGATAAGTTTTAAAAATAATATATTTTTAGTCGTTCAGTTATAATGATACTATTTTCATAAGTTTTTAAAAATATTAATTAAAGATCGTAGTTTTCATCATAAAAGCTAATTTAACCTCAAATACAAAAATTTAATCTTTTAAAATAAACGCTTGTTGCTGGGGTCGCCTAATACTGTAAAGGATTGATATCTTTAGGGATAACTCCGAATGCTCGACTAAAGATTTCGAGGATGTATAAGCTCCTTTCAGCTTCCGTTCGTAAAGCTTTTCATCTCTTTCAAATGCTATGACAAAGAGCGAGACGGCATAATAGTTTATTGTATGGTACTGCTGAGTAGTTGAATTATGACGTGAATTAATAGAGGTATTGCCAAATAAATTTAGTGATACTTACATAATATATTTGGTTATCTTTAAACTATTTATCATTTTATATCGGCGGTTAATATTTCGTCTGCATCGGTTTATTACAGGTCCGTAAAACTTGCAAGGTGAAATCGACAAAAATTTTTCGTAATGTTTATTTATTGATGAAGTAAGATGGTGTTGTAAAAAATTGTTTGTAGGTACTAATAGGGAATTAGCTAAAAGCCCCATTAACATGATGCCATTTTCTTGTACATTCAAACGAAACCATTGGATGCAATGCTTAAGGCTCAAAAATTGACTTAATCAATAATTGTAAGCAACTGTTTACAAGCGTGTATAAGTAATTTTTTTCAATGAAAACACCAAGATCTTTTTAAAATCAAAACTTGTACAACAAATCAACAATCAATAATTGCGCAGTCTAAACAAAATAATAATGTTTTGTTTAGACCACAGAACATATGTAAATGGATCAAAAAGCTCCAGCTAATAGCCAATATTCTACCCAGGTATCAGCGGTAGTAGACGACGTGTACTCGGAGCACGCGCACGTGGCGGGCTCGTTCACAATGCTAGCGAGCTCGCGCGCGCACGTGGGCGGCTCGCTCAACACGCGCGCGCTGCCCGGCGCACGAGTGCACACTAACTTCATCGGCTGCTTGAAGAAGGTACGCTTGTAGTGTAGTGTAGTGTGTACACACTTTAGGGCGGCCGTACACGGACCGCTTCAAGCAGTTGAGACCGACGGCTGAAGCCGCGACCGCGCGGTGAACTATGGACATTAATTCACTGCCGTACACGGACTGCTCGAGCAGTCGTGACCGCTTCAAGCCGTCAACTGCGCGGTTTGTAGGGATAGCTCGAGCAGTCAACGACCGACCGCTCGAGCAGTCCGTGTACGTGGCTCAGCCGTTAACTGCTCGAGCTGCCCGTGTACAGCCGCTCTGACTACCCACCACACGTGGGTAGTAAGTGTATACTAACATAAAGCTGCTATAAACAGGTATGCGGGTAGTTTGAGATGATTGATAGCTTGCTTTGGCTTGTAGTTTGGTGGGTAGCTGCAATAACGTTATTGGCTGTTTGAAAAGGTATGCGGGTGGTTAGGTAAGATATGGGTTCCCTTGTTTTGTGAAGGTGAGGTCTACTTGCGTTTATAGGGTTGTGTGTAGTAATTACAAACTTTTTGGGTGTTTTAAAAAGAGGAAGAATGTGTGCAATTAACGTGTTTTACGACAACTCTCAAGAAAAAAAACCATCCATCTGAAAGTATGAATTCATTCTTTCACTATTTTATATCAATGAGACAATGTAATTCACTTCTATTCAATTTTAAAGTAAGAATTGAAAACAAACATTTTATTTGTACGTAAACGACCCTTTTAGCAGCGTCTATAATATAACTTTATTAAAACCTACTTGAAATATGTGGGAAAATCGTCAGCTGTCAAAAAATTACGTACACTCGCTTCAGTTCACGACTACAATATGAGTCTGCTTACAATATTTTTATTTTGAAAATGTTATAATGTTTATTCTTTTTTCTTCTTTTGTTACTTTTAAATACTCCGTAGTTACAATAATTTTTCTATAAAAATCTGGTATCAAAATAACACATAGTATTAGAGGTGATTTCATATCGATGTTTTAAATCGTATTTATCTTTTTCTTTATTCTGTATAGATCTGGTGTCATCTATTTTGAAAAAACTACGAAATTCTAAACTACAATCTACTTAGTTACAGCAGAATAGTAATATTGATAAACATTTTGCATCTCAAATTGTAGTTCTACAACTGGAGTAGTTGCTAGTCTTGATATAACTAAGAATTGAATTACTATTCTAGTAGCTTCCACTTCTTCATTATTTTCTAGGATTCACAGCTAAGTATTGATATCTTTTTACTTCTAGTATTAAATAGTCAGAGAAAGTTATTGGCAAGGAATAAATTTAAAAGGGGAATAAAATTTACTGGGAAAATGACTGACCCGATATGACATCGAATAGCATGGCTTAATTGATTTAAACCTGCAGAGTATGTAGTCGTTTTCAATTACCTACTGGTTGCTTGTTTTGACATACGTTTATCATGATGAAAAAGTGTGACTTGTAGTGCACTTACTCGTAAAACGATTTATACTCATTGGCACTTAATATCTTGACGTTTTCAAACTCAAAAAATTTCCATTCAAACTAATTCTCTGTAATAATAATGCCATGTCCTTTAAGGATAAGAATAAATTGCTCGAAATTCCCTACAAAATTATCTAAGCGCAAATAAACATACGCATCGTCTTGTATCGACGACTCGTAAGCCGTCAATCGCTTCGAACGTTTTGTTGGGCAGTAAAGCTACTGTTTGTGTTCTGTTTACTGTGTGTTAACTTTTCTTGATGGTCGTAATTTTTAAAATACACTATACGTTTGGACATTCCACAAATCCAAGTCCCCTGCAATATCACAATCTTCCCCCAGGTGGAATTCTCAGCGGATACACTAAGACTGAACCTCATAGACCTGGCGCGGACGGGAAGCAAACTGATCACGGTCACGGGCCGGCTGGAATACGCTTGTACGGCCACGGACTCGGCTGATCCTGTCACTTTTGTGACTAGAGACGCGCATTTGGTGAGTGATAGTTGATAATTTTACATGGTAAAGTATTCTTAAATGTATGTACTATGTTTAATATAATGTGGTGTGACGATGTAAATGATGAATAATTTTTTTCAGGAACTTTTGACAAACGAATTATTTTTTCCAAAATATGTAAACTGCCTGAATTACCTGCTAAATCAAGCCAATAAGATAAATAGACAGATAAAAAGTTTAATTCTTTTGTTTTGTTAGTTAGTAAGACACCGAAAACCACGGACAATAATAATTGTAATAAATCCAAACTGGAAACACAGAAATCTTGTAAACTACATACTATGACATGACTACCCGATTATCTTACTTATTCATCGATATTACATACGATAAATTGCATCATAATACGAGAAATAAATTTGCGGTGTTCACTGGAACTACATTTATCGACCGCAATAACATTAACTTGGTCGATACAATTTGCTAAATGGGAATCAGTGTGTCCGTTTCAGTCAACAAATCAACTTTGCGAATGCGTCAGTCGCATTTTAATTGCTTTTATTATAAAGGGCTTACAATGCCTTGCTTTCGTTTGGTTTCATTCGATTTATTGGACGTTCAATAACATCACATTCAGTCAGTTGATATTAAAACGATGCTTTTGTTGGTAATTATTGCCTATCAAAATTGTGTTTAAATTAATTGGATCTTTGTAGCCTTCATTCGATCCATAACAGTATCTTGTTCATATTTTTATTGATTTTTACTTACGGTTTCAATATCTATATCTATAATATAGTAGTACTCGTTGTGGTTTTACAAACAAAAACACCTTACTCAAATGTTTTATGTTCTACTCGTCACCTTGTCACCACAATTATGCTTCTATGAGCCTCTATGAAGAACAACAAAGGTATCATCTAACAATAAAACAAGCTCGGCGTCTACTATAAATAGACTTGACCCAATTTAATGTTCATCTCATTTGCCATTTGCCACAATAACCTACCACACCTCATTAGTTGACAATACTCCATCAGACTGAGCACCAATTAAAAACGGTCGCGAAAAATCTATAACCCGACCCATTAGAGGAAACCGGCGCTGTAACGAGGGTCCTTGAAACTGCGGACTCTCGAATTTGGTCGAGAGTTCTCTCTATCTGATTAGATCGGAACTCGGAACTGAGTTCATTCGATTTGCGATCGCTTTGCAGTAATGGCGAAATGTTATTTATTGGATTTTGGCGGGCCCGTTGGTGGAGATATATTGTTGTTAGAAGAATGTATTAATTTATCTTTACTCACATGATATACTTAATTGATGTACGCAATATGAACCTGTGTGAATTATAATATTTAACTATTTTGATATTTACGCAAGTAAATATACGGAAATATATTTTCCGTATCAAATATAATTAAGTAAGTATAAAAATGGTTCACAATAAATTGAAAAGTACATAGTTACTTATATCAAATAATATATCCAGAAATGTGCTTATTGCATTTGTAACTTTCATAAGAAGCTCTGAAACATGATATCAAATACTTCTAATATTACAGACGCACGGTTAAATAGGCACGTGGTTTTGGCCAGAAAATTAATTTGATGATTAAATTGTAATTAAGTGAGTAGCCCTCACTTCTACTAATTTACCTAAATTACAAAAAAACTAATTTATAAAATTAAGTTAAATGGAAATATAAAAATTTGTCTCCATATTATAATGTTCAATTTAGCCAAAATAACTTAATGCTTCACAACACCGAGCTACTCAAATATTTACGAGACGTGGACTGATTTTCGTATGAAATTTTATAATATTTACTTTAATATGAACATATTTTTCTTTTAGCTCACGAGATAATAAAGAGAGTAAACAATTTTATTAAATCAACATGTTTTCTGCTATTTTGTTGACATTAAAAGATCATTGCTTTCACTACAATATAACAAATAATATAAATTTTATTAATATTGTATTTGAGTCTGTATACATAACTGTAGTTTGTGCCTTATAGAATCATATAAAGTAGCCTACAAGCCTAGCATAAATATATAAAATTAAAATCGGACACAGTCATTAAATTGAGTAGGTATCAATTTGGTGGGAAATTTGAAATTTCATACAAACTGGGAACAGAAAGAAAATAAATAAAAATATTTATATCTAAGGAAAATAGAACCTACTTCATTCATGAAGTCAGGTAAAATTATGATAACAATCCCACGAGTACTATTAAATGATATCAAGAGAATTGATAAAGATTAGTAAAATTACAAACCTTCGAATAATGTTGTGATCGATAAAATGAATGTAATAAATAAATGAAAACTGAAGTTATATAAAGCACCGCAGTAATTATAGTAATTACTGAATACGACGACCGTAATCGTTAGAATATATCGAAATGTACTGATTTGTATCGTGATAACCGTTATTTCAAATTGTGTGGGGACGTGTCCCATAAGCTCTAACCGGTTATTATTTGGAAATCAAATAATTTACCAAACATGTTAAACTTCAGGAAACGAAGTGGCGATTGGAGTTGGAAAACAAGAAATTCTTATGATATAGTAACACTTACAGATCCAAGTTTGGGCATAACATATTGCTGTTTTAAAGAGTTTTTAATAGCACTCTTTAAAATATAAGAAGCAAGTAATTGTGACCACAAATTGCCTGATGCAGGAGAACATAAGTTCCAAATTTCGACAGTTTTAAAAAATTAACTGAATTAACAGGTTTACTATTTTTTTCACAAAAGCGATCATTTTGATAAAACCATATTTTAATTTCAAAGCATATTAGAATGTCTGCCATCTGAAAAGAATATAGCTAACAAAATAAATGATCTTAGTTAATAACATTTCTTCTCGTTTCCCAAGAAATATAGTTCATCATTGTACTTTGAAAATATGATTAAAGCAAACTAGACCTGCTACGATAGTTCATTATATTGTCTCGTAAATATTTCAATTTATATTTCAATAAGATTATACGTCAGAGGGATCCTTTGTTATATATTGGAAAGTCTAACACGAAATATTCATAATGAAGCTGTAAAACGAGTCGAACAATAAAATATGGCTCAACAAAGCTCAATAAACGTATTTCTATCAGTGAAGCGATCTAACCCTCGACCAAGGGCAGTATACACGAGGTCGTTCCGACTGACCGTAATTGTCTAAATCATTTTAATTCTGAGAACCCTTACTTATTTATGTAGCTATTCGACATTGGTAATGTTCCCATGTTACTTATTGCTGTAACGATTGAATCTAATGGCATGTAATAATTTTAGGTTTAGATTTTTAGCATACGTTCGAAATTTATGAAGGACGTGGGCGGTTTTATTATCATGAATATGTACCGCTTAATGACCGTTTACATATTAATAAGCGGTTCATTATTTTAAATAAGCTCTTTTATTATGGTTTTGTCGATAGTAATGTGGGAAAAATAAACTTATATGTTATGATAAAACAAAATATACTTATGCCGATGATAAAAATCGTATGTTGTTTGTTTGTAAATTAATGGTTATTTAAAAAAAAAACATGTACACATATGTACTTGTAAACGTGTGTAATTCAAAAACGAAAAATATTTTCCCTGTTTTAGATTTTACCAAAATGGGAAGCAGTGAAAACGGGAACAATATCATTCAAGTTCCGAACCAACGAACCGAACGGCTTAATCCTCTTCAACATGGGCGCGAAGCCACCAAGGGTAGGTTGCACGGTAAGGGGTGAAGCTTTTGGGGTTGAACCATCACTACAGAGTAATCATTAAGTCATCATCATCACCCAACATCATTACTGAATCATAAAACTTCTTCTTCAAGCGCCTCTCATCTCATCTCATTACAAGCTTTAGGGGATTGCATAGTTTTTCTTTTCACCCATGTTATACGACCAATTTCATTTAGCAATAATGCGATTGTTAATTGAAATTTGCAATCCCCTAGCAATTAACTTCAGTGGATAAGGGAAAGGCAATAAATTATTTTTCTGACTGACGTTTATGCGCCTCATAAAGTCGGTTTGTAAATTTTAATTAACGGGACGTAATATTTGAGGAAATATTATCCACTGAGCGAAGCTGCATGGTAGGTGGAGGTGATAAAAATGAAAGGACACAGATGTAGGGGAATTTGTGTATGGTACCTTATAAAGTTTCACCCACTTTAAACGTTGGAGTGTTGTGTTTATCGTTATGAGTGTGCACGTAGCATCCTGAGCACAGTAACCCGTACCGATCTAGCACTTGACCCGAGCTATGGATTTCAGCAAATGCCGTTCGTATCGACCTGTGTTAATAGAAAGCTTACACGAAAGGGCTTTATTAATACCTACACAAATTCACACTGAGATATACACCTTATGTTAATTTCGACACAGATAACAGAAAATCTATGAACATAATATCACATGCACACGTTTTTAGTCATTCTAGATAGTTGGCCCATAGCTCTGCTGAATAAGCAGGGTTTTATTATTTTTAAAGCTTTTACGTTTATCTTTGCATGCTAAGTTGGTTTAAGAAATGCATAATGCGAATTTATTGTAAATTGTTTGCATGCATCACGTGCTACAGTAAAAGGGTTTTTGTGACCCGCTATTGTTATTTTCGTTTTTGTTTTAAAACTGCATAATAATTCATAGGCTTGATGTAATTTGATTCTCGTTTTAGCCGTTTTTATTAACACAGTAAAAATAATTTTCCTTTATGTAGTCACGTCTTAACCCCTTCACTCGTCTATACGTAATATCTTCCTTCAGCGCGCTTGGATCAAATTGTTTTCCGATGATATGAAATTTCCTCCCTCTAGACGATATGTTAGTGAAAATGTATATTTCAGGCGGATCTGTTTGCTGTGGAAATGTTGAATGGGTATATTTATGTCCACATGGATCTGGGATCTGGTGGGGTTCGTGTGAGAGCCTCTAGGAGGAGGGTTGATGATTCACATTGGCACGAATTTTTATTAAGAAGAACGGGGAGGGACGGGAGGGTTACCGTTGATGGTGCTAATGCTGAATTTAAAACGCCAGGTAAGTTAGCATATTTGTATTATAATTTAAATCCTACATAACATTAACATTTGCACATTTTATTATTTAGAAATGGAAATGAAATTAATAGTCTGTTTGCTCCTAATTTGTATGTGTGTGATATTTAGTATTGAATTAAATAAATTTAAATTGAATATCATACAAATCAATCAAATCGTTTGAGTGAATTATTATGGACTACAACGAAATTTGTCTATTATTAGGGATCTAGTCAATTCATTAATTGTTATATTATTTCGTTTTTTTTTACGTGGAAATTTTATTTCAAGAGAATAAAACTGAACGCTGATTTTTGATCAAAATAATTTTTTATTCTTTCAAGTCCATTGCGTGATTTTTAAAATTTAAAGCTATAACCTAAATAATTTATAACCAAAAAATAAGCCAAAATGAGATCCTTGGTGAACACCCCTGTTAAAATAGAAATGTCCCTAGAAATATATCCGTCAAATATAAGAAGTTTATGCACTTCATAATTTTAGTGACAAATAGATGGTATCGATTTCAGAGATCATTCTAAACTACATTAAATTTTAAACTTTTGTGATATACTAAATCAAACGCTTCACTTCAATCAATTGCAACGTGCACTAATTCCATACGAATCGACTTCACAAGTCAATCTTTATGTATCGTAGGGGAATCGAACCAACTAGAGTTAGACGGACCGTTATTCGTGGGGGGTCTGGGCGCGGAGTACAGTGCGGCTCGCACGCCGGCCGCGCTGTGGACGGCGGCGCTGCGGCAGGGCTTCGTGGGCTGCGTGCGCGACCTCGTGCTCAACGGGAAGCCGCAGGACCTCACTGCGTACGCGCGCCAGCAGGACGCGGGTGAGTGCTGTGTGTGTGTGTGTGTGTATTTATAGCTCTAAATAGTAACGATAAACGTGAATGATGTTTTGAAATATTATTAACTCTGGCCAGATCACTACTAAGTGTTAAGGCGGAAAATACACTAAACTTACTGTTTCTTCCTTTTATTTATGAACTAGCTTCCGCCCGCGACTCCGTCCGCGCGGATGTCGGTCTTCGCGTGGATGGTTTATTTCTCCATTTTGAGTAACTCTGACAATAACATCTTATAAATATCTATTGGACCCAAATACGGCTAGGCCTATAATAATACCCAACGTGTGTTCGCGGTTCTACAGAACAACGTCTATGGATAAAACTGAAAAATTAAGATTATTTTTTTTCTACATATTTTTCCAGGATAAAAAGTATCCTATTTTACGCCCAGGATAATAAGGTATAATTATACCAAGTTTCATCGAAATCGAACCGTTAGTTTTCACGTGATGTCTTCACATACAGACAGACAGACAGACAGACAGACAGACAGACAGACAGACAGACAAAAATTTTTTTAATTACATATTTGGGTTTGGTATCGATCCAGTAACACCCCCTGCTATTTATTTTTTCAATATTTTCAATGTACAGAATTGACCCTTCTACAGATTTATTATATGTATAGATAATTTAGTACCTAAGACCGTTTAGTTGTATTTAAGAGTAAATGAAAAAAAAAACATCAGTGGTTGTCAAAGTCGTTAAACAATCAACCGGAAGAGAAAATATCACTAACTATTCTGTGTTTAGTAATAAGCTCTTTTTTCATAGCCAACCTAAATTTACCTTCATGCGTTACTTTTAGGGCAATTGATTTATGGCTATTGATTTTTGTTGGAAATTTATTTCATCTGATCCAAGACTTTTTGACTAACCTGCATAAATATCTCCTTCAGCATCAGTCCGACCAGCCTGCCACGTGCTAATGAAGCAGTGCGTGAGTTCCCCCTGCCAGCACGGCGGCGTGTGCTCGGAGGGCTGGAACCGACCGCTCTGTGACTGCTCTGCTACTAATTACGGCGGACCTACTTGTGGGAGAGGTGAGTAAAAAAAAATCAATAATATACTTTTGGATGGAGGATGGATTGCATTGTAGATGAATAGATGAATTATTTTTTTTTTCAATATTTTCAATAAATGATAATCTATAAAATTTTATGAAAAATCAAAACATTTCCACAATTTTAAAAATAACCGCATTGTGATCTTTGATCCTCCACTAACGATAGAGCATCTTCTTGTTAACAAGGTGAATTATTTATTGTCTTTAAAAACAAATCATAGACTTTATTTATAGTCTAGATGTCCATATTTTAATTAAACAATAGTACTGAATGTGAGCAAATTTAAAATTAATGTTAATGTTTACTAATGCACTTGTCACTAAATCTTAATTCACTTCATTTACAGAATCTCCAACAATATTCCTCAACGGGAGTCAGCACCTCACAGCGTCCCTCGGTCCAGAGCACGTGACGCAAACTGAAGAGTTGTTACTCCGGTTCAAGACGAGTAAAGCCGGGTTGTTGCTGAGAACTGCGTCAGAACATTCTGCGGATAGGATCGAGCTGGCTGTCGCTGCGGGGAGAGTCAGGGCTAGTGTGAGACTGGGGGATAGGGAAAAGGTAAGTATGAGGACAAAGGAATAGTAAATTGATGACGATGATTTATTTGTTAATAAGTTATCGTTAAAATCTATTTAGTTATAATTTAGGAGCAGCAATGATTTCAATTCTTTTTTTAGTTCAGAACACCAGAAAGTTCTTTAAATGTCTTATTATTTATTCTTTTATGGTACCTATATTAAACGTTTTCTAGTACGTTCAACTCGAGTCTTAGTTCGATACCGACTTATAGCTCATAAAGATAATTTGAATTTTAATACATATACTTTAGCTCGAACAATTTCTACTCTATTCTTCTTTATAATATTCTAAACATTTAATTCTAGTTATCGAAACAAAACTGCTCAGTATCCTATATATTTGGAAATTTAAAGTCTATTATTAGTATATTTATGCTGTTATAAATCTGTTATAAATTCATTGAGTACGTCTTATTATAAAATACTCGCGTAAAACCATCACTAATATGCTTAATACTATTGCTACACGTAATGGAGAATGTTAACTAATTTTGATTATTAGCACTCCATATTCTTTGTCAAAAATAAAAAAAAAATGTGTGCGTGTACTAGAGTACACACGTAAGAAGAGAAACTTCTTTATGACCTTATTTTTCAAAAAATAATTTACTATCTACACTAATATTATAAAGAGGAAAACTTTGTTTGTTTGTTTGTTTGATTGATTGTAATGAATAGGCTCATAAACTACTGGACCGATTTTAAAAATTCTTTCACCATTCGAAAGCTACATTATCCACGAGTAATATAGGCTATATATTATCACGCTAAGACCAACAGGAGCATAGCCACGCGGGTGAAACCGCGCGGCACAGCTTGTATACAATATTACAGAAATACGTTAGTCTAACACGCTCGTCGCTTCGCTCCTCGCTACCTAATTAAATATTTACACCAGCCGCTGCTGCAACTCGCTCGCTTCGCTCGCTCGGCTCGTGCGGTAGTTCAAAAATCAAAAGTTAACCTAAGATGCTCGTCGCTTCGCTCCTCGCTACCTATTTAAATATTTACGCCGGCCACTGCCGCGACTCGCTCGCTTCGCTCGCTCAGCTCGTGCGGTAGTTCAAAAGACCAAGGGAGACGCCAAAAAATTCGAGTTATATAGAGTTTTCAACTTATAAAGGATTTCGACATAGGCGGATTTTGATTGGACATAAAGAGTTTGAGGTTTATTCTTATAAATATTGAATTCACAAAATCATAATTGAACACCAATCAAGCAAACACGTGTTAACGTGAGTCATAGATTTATTATCGTATACTCCTAAAATGTTTTCTAAGAAACAATACTGTACTTACATTGTCGGCAAGTTCTTAAAGGCGGTAACTTATTTTTGTTCGAACAATAGAGGTAATAAATATAAATTCCTAATGTCGAAATCTCGAAACAGTCAGAAATTAATGACGCACATAGTATATACATATTATGACAGAGGTTAAGCTTAAATAACTTGAAAAATAAATAACATGATCTCGCCCACGTGTTGGTGTTTTAAAAAATTCAATCAAAAACTGAGGTTAACTTTAAATACAATTTTAGAAAAATAAATACCACAATCAACATTCAAGTATTAGAAAAAATTGATACCATAATTCCACCCACGTGTTAGTGTATTGAAAAATACAATCAAAAAGTGAGGTTAATCATAAATAACTTAGAAAAATAAATACCATTATTACACCTAAGTATTAGAAAAATAGATGTAATTACTTATTTACTTTTTTTAGAAATTCACTGGAATTAGAATTAAAACAAACCCTTTGATTTTGCTGATCACTTTAATATAACATGTATATAGTCACGAGTACGGCGTAACGCAAAAATGTCACGAGTACGGCGTAACGCAAAAATGTCACGCGCGCGGCGTAACGCAAAAATGTCACGCGCGCGGCGTAACGCAAAAATGTTACACAAAATTTTTGTCCACCCCCGATAAAGAAGTTTCACTTCAAAAATACTAGTGAAAAAATTATTTCGATACTTCAATTAGATTCCGATTTAGAAGTAAAACAAGTTGTAAACGCCCGGTGACGGTGTGACGTCACACCACAACACGCTCAATCTGGCTCACTCAGTCCGCTAGCGATCGCGCGGCCCGTGCCGTCGAAATTATAATTAAATACTTCTAAAATGTCCAATCCAAATACCAGAAAATCATGTGTTCCTAAATGTATAAAAAACACATACCAATTCGCCGGATAAGTTGTTTTTTATAGTCCCAAAGGACGTAAACAAAAAATGGTCAGAGGTGCAAAACTTTTGGTGTCAGAATTTTCCGTGTTCTTACATAGTAATACATATTATAACATTTTGAGAACATTGCAGCTGTTTTGCGTTATCCTTTGTTTTCTATGCAAGTTTTAATCTATACTAGACTGTGCTTCTGCTCTGCTTGTATGGGCTAGGTGTAGGTAGATGGCTAATAAGATTTTTTATTGTTTTAAGTTGAGAATGATATGTAGAACTAGAACTCTACTAAATATAAGTTGGTCGGGGGAAGAATTAAACAAAAACAGGGTATAGTTCCACAGAAATTCAAATGTCAACAGGAAAAGGAAGATAAACCTCAGAGATCAGCAGTGCAAAAACGTTATCGTATAGAATATTTTGAGAAACTATTAAATAAAGATGAAACTTTGGCGGTAGAAAAAAAACCAGAAGAGACTTTGTTGCTAGCTATGAAGACGATATAGCAATAGAAGATCCATTAAGTTTTGGAAATAATGATGATCAGTGTTTATAAATATCAAAAAAAAAGTAAGGGAGTGCAAGTAAACCTGAAACCTAAAGGTGTAAATAAATCAACCATGACTGTTATTTTATTAAACGAATAATAATTACTATTATTGGACTATTAACGTAATTCGCGGACGAAAACCCATCAATCAGCGCTGCCGACTTGATACAAAGCGCGGGGGTGCGGCCGCGCGGCCGCGGCCCCGCACGGCGCGTTGTGACGTGACGTCATAAGCGGTCACGTGACTATTAGCGGGACTCGATATTTTTCGAAACTTTGAATGCGTATAAAATCAAAACTACTTGGTATTTTTGACTACGACAAAAACTAGTGTATTTGTATACATACAGGCTTTACTGAGACACAATTTCAAGGGATTTGGCATACCTAGTAACATTCTCCATTGCAGAACCTGCTAGCGGGCGCCACCGTGGCGGACGGCTCGTGGCACACGGTGCGGTTCTCGCGGCGCGCGTCCAACCTCAAGCTGCAGGTAGACGGCGGGCAGCCGGTGCGCGGTACGTTATGTACGTATGCACCCCACACCCGCACCTTTGTGTTGGCCCTTGTAGATGGTAAGGTTGGTTGGGCGGTAGGGTACTTTGTATTGGATTGGATGATACTTATAATTAAAGAAACAATGCGAGTAAGTACTGTTAAAAGTTGTTTGGAGGGAAATTGATTTGGTGGAAAAATTACTGAGGAATTAAATAGTTACATGTTAAATTGAAGAGTAAATTGTTGGAATGAATTTGAAAATAAAACTGAAGATTTAAAATGTGTAAAAATCAATATAAGTTACATGATGAAAATAATAGTTGTCTATTTATTTAAAGATACATTTTTGTATAATTAAGATGATAATAATAAGATTTTAAGATACTTTGTTGGATAGTTAAGATGCTGATAAAATGTAGATGTTAAATTTAGCTAATTAGTTAATGTAAAATCCAATGAAGTAATTTTACAAAACTATAATATAACAAACATACAAGATACTGTATAAGCGACCCTCGATGTTAGTCGTCCTCTAGATGTAGTATAGTGGCTTATTTTCCTTTATTTCTAGCTGGCACTGTATCTCACTTTTCAGTTCTATTAATGCTTTTCAACTCTTCTTTTCGGTAGACTTTCTTTCCCCCGTAGCATTCTTTATAGTTTAAATTAGTGGTATCTGTTCTGTTGTTTTTAACCATCGAATGATTAATGATTACATCATCCGAGTATGTAATTTCAATATTCATTACTACAGCACTTTAGAACAGGTTCCACTCATTGGAGTGTGTCATTCATGCAACCAAATTGCAAACGTCATTACATACTTTGTTACTTGGTTGTGAATAGAAAGGTATGTGTATCTAGTAACCTGTTTGCTAAATCATTTCCAAGTAAAATTGCATCTATGTAAAATCAAAAGAAAGATAGACTGACTATGAACTTTGACTTCGTAAAATCTTCTGTTGTTAGCGACTCTACTAAGCTTTGCTCTTCCAAATGTAACTCTATGCTTTGGATGTCTTTGTAAATAAATTTGAAAGCGTCAGGGATCTATGGATTTTAATTTTGCTAAATTATTTTTATTTGAGAGTCAATGTTGTGAATTTTGATGTGCGTTAAACGGTTTACTATAATATGTTTTGATTGATTTTCCAGCTGAAACAATTCTAGGGAAAGCTTCTACTTTAGAAATATCGACTATACATCTCGGTGGTCTATTCCACCCGGAAGAAGAAATACAGATGACATCAACATTGCCAAACTTTGTTGGATACTTGCAAAAGTTTATTTTTAATGGCATAAAATATATAGATCTAGCAAAGACTCTGGGAGTTGGATCTACTGAAGAAAACAATAATATTGAAGATACATCCAACATTTTATTTACTGGGAAATTCGTAAAACCTGACGCTCTTAACGTGTACAAAGCAGTTACATTTAAATCGAAACATACATACGTTGGACTGCCACTTTTAAAAGCGTATGCGAATACGTATTTAGATTTTTATTTCCGGACGACGGATATGGATGGTCTTTTATTCTATAATGGTGGGAAAAAGCAAGATTTTATAGCGATTGAATTGGTAAATGGGCACATACATTGTGTGTTTAACCTTGGAGATGGTGTGGTCACTATGAAAGATAAGTTAAAAAATTTCTTAAATGACAATAGATGGCATACAGTATCGATAAGACGACCAACGCCCAAAGTGCATACATTACAAGTTGACGACGATTTAGAAATGCACACTACAAGTAAGTTAGAGAAATTAATATTTACGTCTTGTATCATATTATGATGTTTCGCATATTTACAAAATTTATTAAATTTGTAATATTGCTGCTAAAGTAAATTGTAAACTAATAAACAGGGTGTTCATAACATGTTTTGAAACGATTAAAATAACTTGATTGTTTTTATTCCCATATAACGTTTTTGTGTATCACCAAATAATAATTATTGTATGTTTTTGTGTATTATCGAAAAATGTTGAATCATTATTATTTATTTTAGGTTCAAATCTAATGCTGGAGTTAGACAGCGTATTATACGTCGGTGGTGTTCCCAAAGATATGTATACGGCATTACCAGTAGGAGTGTTATCCAGACAGGGCTTCGAAGGGTGCATGTCTAGTTTGGATCTGCCAGGAGAGTCTCCATCGTTGATTGAAGACGCTGTTGTACCTAGTTCTTCTTTAGTTTCGGGATGTGAAGGTATACCATTAAAATTAATAGCTTCTTAATAAAAGACAAAGATCAGTCTTAAATTAAGTGCGCATTATTAGTTTTGTGATTATTTGTTATAGAATATTATTTGAAAACCTTTGTTATCATTACAAAATAATAGAAAATTACCTTGTGAGATATGGGACAGGCGTATATTATATCCTTTGATTAATATTTTCTCACTCTTTTAGTAAGGTGCAAATATTATGAAATAGTTAGTATTAATTTTACGTATATTTTCAGGTCCAACAAAATGCACACACAATGCATGTGCTAACAAGGGTGTGTGTGTGCAGCAGTGGAACACGTATGTGTGCGACTGTGACCTCACGTCCTTCACTGGGCCAACGTGCTATGACGGTAAGTTTCATATTAATGATCGTTTTATTTAATATTGTACTAACGTATATTATACAATAACATAGGTGAAAATTTGCAATATAATTTTAAAGTTAGTACCCGTCAAATGACTCACGAAGTCAACTGTCGTCCACTAAATCTTAAGAAACAAATAGTTCTTGACAAAATAATAAAATTAATGAATAATGGACTGAATTCACTGCGTACTAAATAAACACGTAGGAACGAATGATTTACTAAATGAAAGATCGATAATGTTGATTTTTTGATCAAATGAAATAATTAATACGTTTCTATGTTATAACGTTAATTCATCATTCAAAATACGTGAAAGTATGACTGATCGGATGATTGATTTTTGTTCGAAAGAATTAATAGCGTTATTTATTTACATATCCGTAACCCAGATCAAAAAATAGACCAGGAACAGCAAAAAAAAAAAAAATACAATACGGGACTTTAATTTGATGGTCGAGAAATTGATATATTTTAATTATCATTTCCAGAATCAATAGCATACGAGTTCGGTCCTGGCCGCGGTATAATCACGTACACGTTCCCACCGAGCGCGGTCGCGGACACGGAGACGGACCGCGTGGCCGTCGGCTTCGTTACTAGCAAGGCGGACGCGGTTATACTGCGGGTCGAGTCTGCTAACACGCAGGATTATATGCAGATGGAGATTGTGAGTTTTTTTGTGTATATGTTGATGATTTTGTACTGAATATTCTGTAGTGTGTATTCTTTCACAAGGAAATCTTCAAAAAAAGGGCATATAAATATCTTAAAGGCCGGCAACACATTCGCGGTGCCCCTGACAACGCGAATGCTAATCGGTGGTGGGCTTCACTTTCCATCAGGTGACCCGCCTGCTTGCTTGCCCTATAAAAAAAAAATCTGTCTCATGCCATGACTGAGGCCTATGTCCAGCAGTGGACAAATATAGGCTGATAATGATGATGATGATGATTCTGTAGATAGTACGATTATACTGATTTGTGCGGATATAATAATATTATGTAGGTAGGATGATTAAACTGTACGTCAAGTCAGCCAACGTGTTGTGAGCTATGTTGTAGTGAGTGATTGAGTTACGGGTTTTCAACAGATTGTTGTGGATGGTGATTGTTACTACGTACATAATATGTTGATGATTTGGTACTAATATAATTTTATGTAGTTGTGATGATAATACTTCGCATCTCTCGCATCGTAGATGGAGATTGTGTTGTTTTGGAGTTTGTAGCTAGTTATAGAGATAGAGATTGTGAGTGCTTGGGTGGAAGGTTTTCAACAGATTGTTGTGGATGATGATTGTTGTGTGTGCATATGTTGATGATTTTGTAGTGATTTAATATACTGTAGGTTTATACTACGCATTGAGACTGGTAGTAGATGGTGATTGCTTGCTTTTTACATTGATGATATTGTAGCGTGTGGAATAAAAACTGTGAGTGCTCTTGTTGCGGGCTATCAGCTTGTTGTCGTGGATAGTGGTTATTTGTTTGTGTTGTTTGTGAATGTGAGGATTGTGTGAATGATCTGGTTGCGGGTTTTCAAGTGGTTGTTGTGGATGATAATTGTTAGTATGTGTATATTATGTTGATGATTTTGTAATGCTAGACGTATGAGCGATGGCCATATATTGCGCATTGTATCCGCCACCCACATGATTACAAACATATGGAGACTTTGAGTGATTGAGTTGATGATGATTATGTATGCATACATTGACGATTTATTAGTGAATTCTGCAGATGGAGATTGTAGTATATTATGTTGATGATTTTCTATTTATTTATGCAAATAGATATTAAAAGATTGTATATTGTGATGATAAATTTAGGGTGAGGTGAAATTGAGGTTAAATAGCTTTAAATACTCATTTCGTGTTTACTTCACAGATCCGCGGCAACCTGTTCGTGGTATACAACGTGGGTGACGGCGAGCACCCACTTGGTGACGAAGCAGCACGTGTAGACGACGGCGCGTACCACGTGGCGAGCTTCACGCGCAACGGCAGCCGCGCCGCGCTGCA